>JAGKTI010014321.1:0-16594 GCA_018397915.1 Birgus latro
TGTGTGTGTGTGTGTGTGTGTGTGTGTGTGTGTGTGTGTGTGTGTGTATGTGTGTGTGTGGCGTATTCTCTGTTCCTTGCACCACGTTTGCCTAACACATGCGATGTACACAGTAGATTTCTCCACGAACATTTGCTGCACGACATACGTATATAATGTCATATATGTGTCGCTGTGTGGCGTATTTTCTTGTCTCTGATCATTACGTAACTTTCCGCTGTCAGTCAATGCACGCAATATTTCTCGGTGAACACTTGCTTCACTATTTTATGCGTATACAGTATTTCACACTGAACCGTATGCAATATAAAACACTATCACATGATTCCATCCCAGCCTCTTCTGTTATTCCCTTCCCTACTGTATGGCGTAAGAGACCGCCTGTTCCCTTAGCAACTAATCCATATGTCTATGTTATCTCTATGGCATAACATAATGCCTGCTATGGTAGGTCAGTTATTTCATTAATCCAGGCACTGTATGTTTCACAGATGTAAGTAATGTCTTCACTATAAGGGTAAAATACATCATTTTATGGGCAGGGTGAGTGGAAACCCTGCTATAACAAACCAGACTCTGCCTCTAGGCCTAACAGCTGATAATGGGCTCCAATGCTTTACAAACAATATATATATGTTCAGTAGACACAATCACTTCACAGTATAGTAAAAAACACTGTACAGTCACAATATTTCAATAATGGCTTCAGAATCGGGTGGGAGGGGGAAAATGGCAGATTTAAAGGGACAACACAACACAGCATGACCCTGCTGTCTGGCTGCTAGTGGAGCACTGAGATTCTATCACTACGTACAGGCACATAGGAGTCATTGCAGTGTTGCCAAAGTCTTATCTCGGGAGAGACACGTGGCTGCTAGAAAGCTACAAAATTTGACGCAAATCGACCGAAAACTTATTTTTTGGTTAATTTTTTTTTGCGTTTTCACGCGATTTGCGGTCCTGTGCTTTGGCACACCACACCACATGAACGCAAATCGCGGTACTGTGCGCGAAAGGGTTAATAAGAAAAGTTTGGGTAAACCATCTAGAACACAATATGATAACAGAAAGGCAATTTGGTTTCAGAAAGGGAAAATCATGTGTTAATAATTTATCAAGTTACTATGACAGAGTTGCAGAAACATTGCAAAAAAGAGAAGGATGGGTGGATAATATTTACCTAGATTTCAAGAAAGCATTTGACAGAGTACTGCACCAAAGACTTTTATGGAAACTGTACCATCAAGGAGGAATCCGAGGCAAACTGTACTGTTGGATGCAAGATTTTCTGAGAAAGAGGGAAATGAGAACAGTACTAAGGGGAAATTACTCATCATGGAGGGAAGTGACTAGCGGAGTTCCACAGGGCTCAGTGTTGGCACCAGTTATGTTTTTAGTGTATATAAATGACATAGATAATAATATTGGAAATGAAAGCTATTTAAATATGTTTGCCGATGATGCAAAAATACAAAGGAGCTACAAGAAGAATTAAATAAACTTCATGAATGGAGTAATACATGGCAAATGGAATTCAATGTGGACAAGTGTCATGTAATAAGTTTGGTAAAAGTGGAAAAGACCAGATTGGGATTATAAATTAGGAAGCAAAACTCTACACATATCAGAGAGAAGGACTGGTGTGATTATCAATAACAGACTAACTCCGGCAGACCACATAAATGAAAAGGTACGGAACTTGTATACACTGCTTGCAAATATGAGAATAGCATTCACATACATTAATGAAGACATGCTGAGGAAGATAACATCTTTCATCAGATCAACCCTGGAGTATGCATCAGTAGTTTGGAATCCTCATCTCAAGAAACACATAGATAAGACTGAAAAAGTTCAAAGGACTGCTACAAGATGGGTATCAAGCTAAGCCAACGCTACAGGAGAGAAGAAAAAGAGGAGACATGATTATGCTATATAAATGCATATCAGGGAAAGAGAAAATAGGCATAAATGAATATATAACCAATGGGGAAGTATCAGCAAGAGGACACTGCAAAAAAAAATTGCATTAAAAGAGAGGTGATAAAGATGTGAGGAAATTTAGTTTCCCAAATAGGGCAATTGATCAGTGCAGTGCATTACCAAATGAAATAGTGTGTGTCAAAACAATTCATAAATTTAAGGAGATGCATGATGAAAATGGTTTAAGACAAGGGACAATACGAGCTTGACTCATTCCTGTAAAGATACAATTAGGTAAGAACAATTAGGTAAGAACACACACACACACACACAATGCCTGATGTATGGTCAGTCCATTATTATTCAGAACCCAAAGCTAAAAGATCATCAACATACTCTGAAGACGGGATTCAGACTGATTGCTGAGGCTGGAACGGTAAATGCAAAATCTTCTCTCACAATGCTTAACAAATTTGTCTTCACAGACCCACGTTTAATGGTAGTAGAGAGTTGTTTCTATTAAGTTTTTCAAAATGACGACAGGCTTTCGATGTCTCTTCAAAATGCAAACACAAGATTACTCATTACCTTAATACAGGTAATTTTCATCCTAGGTCGACAGTTGCATCATATTTGCATGCAAAGAATTGAAGATTCAAGGAGCTGCAGATGTCAAACTGTAGAAACAATCTGTAATGAAATTCTTGCAGTGTAACAACTGTGTACCAGAGAAAAATTCCGTTTTCATTTGCTGTATTTATATTGTTATTAATGTATGTTTCCAAGCATGCTTCCTTTTTTATGTTCTACAGTTTAAGCAGATTTCTTTCTTTTATGTTTACAGTTAATTAAAACTTTAAATCTAAAAGTCTGCTTTACAAATTGCCAACTTCGTTACAAAATTCTTATTGCAGAAAATACGACATTCAAAAACAATTAATGCTTCATTGAGTCATATTCAATGAACAATGATTTACGAATCTGAACTAAGTGTACCTGGGATGTATACAGTATGTGGTGTCTTAATTTCGGGGGGGGGGGGAATCCCCACCCACTTAAATTTTTTAAAATTTAGCCCTGACACTAAAAGTCTTAGTGAGACGATACATTAACTCTTGTGGTCAGACAACTACAGTACTCTTTTCTACTTAAACCCTCCCGTTTCCTCGTTCACTGTTGTCATGGGGGGGATTCGGAGATGTCGATCGGGTCTTTACAAGTGGGGGAGCTATGGCGAGGTCTACTCTGCCCTCTCCCCTCTCCTTGGGTCCCTCTCGCTGCCTTAACTAATTTTGCAGTGCGCTTTCTCTTATTCTTTTGCTTATTCCTTCCTTTTCCGTATCATCGCCAGATATTGGAAGCCTTCTGGTGATGTTGCTACTTTCTGCTCTTTCGTCATCTCGGGCGAGACTTTCCTCCCCACGTGTTTGCCGTGTGTGGCATCTCATGTATTCCTTGTACCCCTTTATCTGGGAGTTGAGTTCACCATGGGGCAGGGTGCAGTTCCCTGTGGTGAGCAACAGGCTCCTTTGGTGGGGGGGGGGTTAAGACGGGCAGTTCAGAGTGGCCCCGCTGGGCAAAGCGGCTGGCCTTGTGATGGCTAAATCAACCTTGGCTAGGGCCAAGCGGGCACTGTTTGGTGGGCACTGCATTGGTCCGCGGCTGCCATTCTACACCAAGCAGTGACCACATATACTATTGGGTGAGTTTGACCCAACATCAGCCTCCCCTTGTTGGGCTCCGTGGTGGGTGGAGGGTGGGGTGGTGAAGTCTACCTTTTTTCAGTTATGTTGATATTCTTAATTTTCCTGGCCCGAGTATGGTGACGACCCAGGACTCCCTTTTGACCGTGGCCTCGACTTCCTCCCCTCTTTCTACACGTTCGGTTCCATTAAACAACCCATCCTCCCTGCCTCCTGTGTCTTCCACTGCTCTAGCTCCTGTTCTGTCTGCTTCAGTCAGTCCCTCTTCTATCGTCACACTTCACCCTTACCTTCCTCCTTCATCTCCAGTCTCTGTTCCTTCTGTGTCCTCTGTCTCCCTCTCCTGACCTCGTCCTTCTTCCTGTGTGCCTGCCCCTTCCCTCACTTCCTCTCTATTCAGTTCACAGACATGGTCGAAATTTTTCAGTATTCATGATACGAATGATGACCTCTCACTCCACCTCTCTCTACTTCAACAGTTAGGCAGGGATGTCACCTTCTAGGTCTGTCTGAATGGCTCCTATCTCCTTGTTGTCCACAGTGCTGCCCAAGCCAAAAAGGTGGCATCCCTGGTCAGTGATTTGGGACAACCTATCTCCGTGTTCTCAGATATCCAACTAATCCCACCACTGGCACCGTCCATCTACCATCGTCGATGTCCTTCAGCCAGAGGGATTTTACAGAACTCTCTAACGACATTGAGCTCATTCTTTCTGAGCAGCACCATCCAATACACTCAGTACATTGTTATACGATTCCTCCTCGTGGACGCCGACAAGAGCCAGCCATTATCATCAAAATTGTCTTTGCCTCTCACGATCTGTCCCCTACGATCATTACTGGGGACATTGTTCTCCAGGTCTGTCAGTTTATTCCATCTCCTCACCAATGCACATCTTGTTGGTGCTTTGGCCACCCTGCCAAATACTGCCGATGAACTGCAGTCTGCGCCAGCAGTGCACTGGCTAGTCATGCCAAAGAGTCATGCTTCCTCAGACTGCACCCCCACCAGCTGGTGCTGCCGTAACTGTCAGGGTAGCCATTCTGCCACCTACTAGCAATGTCCCGTCTATCTCTTCGAGACAGAAGTGTCTAGCATGCACTGGAAAACTGCCCTCTCCCTTCGTGAGGTCCGTTGCAGAGTTCACGGCCTTGGTCACCATCCTACCGTTACCTACGCACATGTAGCCAATCCTCCTCCCATAGTGGCTTCTAGTACCAGTACTATTTCTTCTTCCCCTGCTGCACCTGTCTCTGTATCTGTTGCCCCCTCTTCCTCTCCTCCCACTTCTCGTCTTCCCACCTCTCACTCTGTCCCCACCCCTGTGATTGTTGTCTCCTCTTCCCTTCCTCCCAGTACTCCTATTTCCACCTCTCCCTCCTCTTTACCTAACCCCCTGTCTAGTTCAGTCCCCCCCTTACAGATTCCTCCTGTTCTTGTCTCTAATTCTTTCTCTGTTTTAGATTCCTCTACCCCTACTTCCTCTCCATCCCCTTCCTTACCTGTTCCCTCTCCTCGTCCTTCCCCCTGTTCCCAACCTCGTCCCTACTCTCACTCCTCCAGTTCAGTTTCTCATACCAGCCATTTGGCGCTTCTGGCCCAACGTAACATCCGTCTCCCGTCTTCCTCTAGTGGTAAGCGCAGACTGTCCATCGCATCGGACTCTGCCCATCCTCCTACTTCTCCAGCTTGTAAGTCCATGCGACGAGTACCCGCCCCTCTGCAGTAGACCTATACACTCTGCCTCTCTGAAGTCCACATCTGAGCAGCCTCCTCCAGAAGTCAGAAGTAGCTGGCAGTGAAGCGGTCCGGGAACCGTTCCACTGCCAGCTACTTCTGACACGAAACCCTCTGGCGATATCAGTAAAACCATTCCCAAGATTATTGAAATACAGACAGGAGCCGCAGATGACGCGACGGCCGGAGCCAGCACCCCCAACCCCCCAAGTACTACCGGGGGCCCGCTGCTAACACCGAGCGTCTCCAAACAGGAATGACACCTGTGCCTTTCCCCGACGCCCCTCTTACTCCCAACCGATTCCCCGGGAAGGTAGCAGTCGCTGTCATCTAGTCTCCGGCCAGAATTTCATTTGCCAGGTAAGGGGTGGAGTTAGCTACTCCATGCAACACTGTGGTACGGGCGATAGTCTGTTCCCTAGTTATGGGCCAGATTTACAAAAATTGTAACAGAGGCTATTACCCCATCATTAGGGAAAGTTGTCGCGATGTCACAACTCGACGCCTTGAAATATGACGGTGACTTGGACAACACATTGATCCAAGCTCGGCGACTCGTCACCGCCACGTACCCGGATGCCGACATAGAGGCCCAGGACGAGCCTCCTTAGAGTCCTGGTCACAGTGAAAGAACATTTCACTATACACGACCCGGCAGGAAATTTGGACCGCGATGTCCAACTCATTTTCCGCCTCCTTGCAGCACGCCCTGGCACACATCACATCGGGGTCGTTAGCCGGTTCCCCACAAAATCTTTCCCTCTACCACCCCAACCCCATCCAGCCCTGACACCAGGCGTCCCTGCCTCGGCTCCCCCAAGAGCCCGCTCTACCAAGAAACAGCTGCCACTAAAGGAAAATACCAACCTCATCACCATCAATCCGTGGGAATTCACAGCCTGTAATAGCCACTGCCCACTTCACGATATACGTGAGCAGAACAAGAGCTAATCCCCCAGGGTGCCACCAAATGCTGGCGGTAGAGGATAACCTTGCTAACTTAGGCCTCCCTCTCGTCGAGGAACCTGACCCCAGCTGCGAGCCAGGCGATGCTAACACCGACATGGCCCTAGAGCTGACGTTGGATTTTTAGGACTGCCCCCGCACCGCCCCATGGTGGCGGGGGCCACCACGACAAAGTACTGACCCCCGGTCTACGACAAAATGAGGCTACAGAGGGTCGAGACAAGACTTCTGGTAGACACAGGAGCCGCAAGGTCCTGCCTGTACACGTATTTCTACTTCTGCCATAGGAAGACTTTTGGCCCCCTTTTCCCCACTTCAGCCCACCTCATAGACGCGGGGGAAGACCCCTTGCCTATCCATGGGGAGACCTGGGCCCTACAAACCAAGACTCACCAACCAGCCTCCACTTACCATCCCTTCATTGTTTTTGACTCATCGTGCCGTGCTTACGATGACTACTTGGGTTTGGACCTGCTCCAAAAGTTGCACACCCACATTGACTGCCATGGGAGACGATTTCATTTCCATCCATCCCCTCGACAGCCCCCAGCCCTCTGCATGTGCACGCAGCAAGACGACGCCCCACCCCCTCCCTTAATCGACCCCCCTCCTTCTCCCCCTTCTCATGCCCCAGCTCCTCCTTACCCCACTTTTCCTGCAACCTCGCGTCCACCCTCACTATTCACCCCCACCACGAAGCTTGGCTGCAAATCAGTAAGCGCACAGGGACCCATTCCCTCTTCTCTCCAAACATCCCCACAGGGCCACTCTTCGCCTGCCTGATGTCGCCGACCTTCCTCCCGCCACTCTTCAACGCCATCAAAGTGGCGAACCTGGCGGCCATACCGCTCACCCTGCCAAGAGGGCTCCTGATCGGCGACCTAGAGGCGGCTGAGCCTTGCAACGCCCCGCCTCTAAGTTCAAACCCCTCCTCCCTTCCCCCTTTACCCAATCACGTGTCCCCCCATCAAGCAGAGACTACACCACCTACTGCTTGAATATCAAGACCTTTTTTCTATGGGGCCCGCCGACTTGGGATATATGACATACCTGGCCCATGAAATTTACACCACCGGGCCCCCTATTCGGCAACCCTCCCGCCAGAAGAACCCCCACCAATGGGCCGAAGAAGACAGGCAGGTCCACGAAATGCTGGACGCCGGCATCATCACGTCTTCCACCAGCCCCTGGTCTTCCCCCGTCATCCTCGTCCGGAAAAAAAGATGGCACCTTACGATTCTGTGTAGATTACCGCCGCCTAAACGATGTCACCATCAAGGATACCACTCCCCTCCCCCGCATAGACAACTCCCTGGACTCCCTGCACAGCTCCACCTGGTTCTCCACGCTGGACCTCCAGTCAAGATACTGGCAGGTCCCCGTCCACCCCCGAGATCAAGAGAAAACGGCCTTTTCCACAAGTAATGGGAAGCATTATCAGTTCAATGTTCTTCCGTTCGGGCTATGCAACGCCCCAGCCGCCTTCTCTCGCCTCATGGAGTCCGTCCTCAGCGGCCTAACCTGGGAAGTCTGCCTTGCGTATCTCGATGATGTAATCGTTTTCAGCAAGATGCGGGCCGATCACTTGCACTGCCTCCGGCAGGTGTTCCAACGTATACGTCAGGCAGGAGTGAAACTCAAGCCCACCAAGTGTGTCCTGGCCGCCCGCTCTGTCGCCTTCCTAGGACACATTGTCTCCGGGAAAGGCATCTCTCCACACCCTGACAAGCTAAGGGCCATTGCTGACTAACCCCTCCTGCAGGACGTCCACCAAGTCCGCTCTTTCCTGGGACTTGCGTTGTATTACTGGCAGTTCATCAAAGGATTCGCCGACATAGCCAAGCCCCTACACGACCTAACTAATAAGAGCGAGCCCTTCCTTTGGAGGAATGACCGGGCAACTGCATTCCACACCTTGAAGAAAAAACTCATCTCCGCTCTCATCGTCGCGTTCCTGAACTACAACCTTCCCTTCGGATTATACATCGACGTGTCACTGGTAGCCATAGGCGCTGTCCTAGCCCAGGTCCAGGAAGGGCACGAGCACATCATAGCTTGCACCAGCCGCACCCTAAACCCAGCTGAATGAAACTACTCTGCAAATAAGCGTGAGTGTCTGGGTATCGTTTGGGACCTCGACTGCTTCAGGGCCTACCTATCCGGCACCAGGGTCACCGTGATCACGGACCACCAGTCCCTTCAGTGGCTTCAGCAATCGGCAACTCAGAATGCCCAGCTCCTCCGCTGGCTCGAAGTGCTCGAGGAGTTTACTACGAGATTGCTTACCGACCCGGGAAGTTGCATACCAATGCCGACACCCTCTCCCGTCTGCCGGTACAAGTTCTACTCCCTCAGTCAGAGCTGATCCGGTGCTGGCAGGACCAAGACCGGCCCCCCTGGATCCCTCCACACTTGTTTCCGAAACTTCACCTGCAAGGAGACCAACTTTTCACACCATCGGGCCACCTTGTCCTGGATCCAGACTCCACAATAGACGTCCTCACCCACCTCCATTCAGACAATGGGATTCACCTGGGTACAAAAAAATTGACCCAGGTTTTCAACGACCTCTACTGGGCCCCCAACCCTACGACTCTCACCAGCATGTCACCCACATGTGTCAGGCGTGCTGCCTGGGAAAGGACACCACCCATTCCGCGGGTCATGCGGAAAAATCTCTGCCCACAAACCTTGACAGATATTGTCTGTCGACATCGATGGACCATTACCACCTAGATCTGGCTACAAATACATCATAACATTAATTGATGTCTACTCCATATTCCTGATCGCTTGTCTGGCTAAGGAACACATCACCGTTGCCATAACCAATGCTCTCATGTGCCATGTCTTCCCCTACTTTGGCATTCCCCAGGCCATTCACTCTGATAACGCCCCAGAATTCACGGGGCAAATCTGGCAGGAACTATCTGGCCTCTTTGGATTCTCCATTTCCCACTCTTCCCCCTACTGGCCCCAAGGAAATGGGGTATGCGAAAGGAGTCACCGTACCCTGCTGTATCAGATCAGGACCCGCATCCAAGACACCCAAGATCACAAATGGCCAGCGTATGTCAAAATCATCCAGTGGGGAATCAACACCTGCCCCCGTGACGACGGCATCACCCCCCACGAGCGTGTTTTTGGTGAGGCACCACTCCTCCTCCCTCTCCGACAGCACCTTCAACCCCTCACTCCTTCCCCAACCATCGACCTCCTGCAGCACCTAAAACGCCGATTGCAGCACCTGCACACACACACACCAAGACACCCAAACCGATACTTCCCCCGCCAACCCTTACAAACCCGGCGATAAGGTTTTCGTCGTCCGCTTTCCCACCCCCAACAAAATTGCACCCCATTTCATTGGACCCTTTACCATCAATAGAGTCCTCAACCCCTTCCAGGTCACCATTGACTGCGGTGGGGCCACTTGCACCTACAGAAATCACCATGTCTGCCCAACCAAAGACTCTACCACCAATGCCACCCCCTCACTGACTACCCGAGCCAAACCAACAATCTCAACTCCCCACGATGAGCCATTCCCTTACTACTCCTCCCCATCCCCATCCCCGCCAGTCTCAACCACCCTCTCGCCGCCCAGAACCCCTGCACCACTCCCATGCACAACACCCTCACCACCACCGCGCTCTCCAGCTATTACCACACCAACCATACCACGTGCTCAGCCTTCCCCCACGGAAATTCCTACACCAACCACCCCGTGCTCCACTCCCAACCTAGCCCCTGCCCCATCCCCCATGACAGCCAATCGCACTACACCATCTCCCGCTCCGCCTGCCTCCGCTTCCCCTCCCCATTCCCCGTCGCTGCCCACTCACCAACTAACCACCACCACCACCACCCATTCAGGTCGTGTCTCGTGCCCACCTGCCCTTTACATCTCCACACCTACACCCACCCCATCACCCTCCGACAGCCAACTGCCCACCCCACCCCTCCCCCAAATACCACCTCCATCACCATCCCTACTTTTCGCCTGGCAAGGTGAAACCCGCCCAGCCACACTCCCAAGGGAACACCACCCCCATGCTCAGCTGGCCATATAAATCACACCGGGCTACCCTTGGCCAGCATTTGCCTCCAAATCACCACCACCATGCGCATCACACGGATCACCTGGATCTCAACCTTCGGGCGACACCAACACGTCAGAAGTACGCACCACTTACTGCGTCTCCTCCAACAGGAGAACCACCTGTCCACCCTTCACGTCATCTTCTCCCACCACCTACAGTCCAACATACCAACGGATCACTGGACCTCCTTCCTGTATCACCTCCGACCCTACCACCAGACATCCAACACAAATCTGTACCACCTCCAGTCACAGGGTCGTGACTTTTTCACAGGAGAGGGTGGTGAAATACAGACAGGAGTTGTAGACGATGCGATGGCCGAAGCCAGCACCCCAACCCCCCAACTACTACTGGGGGCCCGCCGCTAACACCGAGCGGCTCCAAACAGGAACGGCACACCTGTATCTTTCCCCGACGCCCCTCTTACTCCCAACTGATGTCCCGGGAAGGTAGCAGTTGCCGTCACCTATTCTCCGGCCAGAATTTCACGCGCCAGGTAAG
This sequence comes from Birgus latro, assembly GCA_018397915.1. Taxonomy (NCBI): domain Eukaryota; kingdom Metazoa; phylum Arthropoda; class Malacostraca; order Decapoda; family Coenobitidae; genus Birgus; species Birgus latro. The sequence continues at coordinate 10,935 of JAGKTI010014321.1, forward strand.
GGGTGGAGTTAGCAACTCTACGCAACACCGTGGTACTGGCGATAGTCATACCAGGCAAGAGATAGAACTGGCCTCAGTCCATTCCCCAGTTGCATCCTCGCTACAGGGCTGCGACACAGGCCGTAAGTCGTGTTGGTCGGGCAGGACAGGCCAACAGCCGTCCGCTTCCTGTAATTGTGCCCCCCAGAGCAGCGCCGCAGTACCGGCTACAAGCCGTGCTGGGTTTGAGGCAGGATCAGCCATTGTCCGTCCCTCTGCTGCTAGACCTCTTCGCTCCATGGTACAGGCCCCTAGCTGCACCAGAGCTACAACCCCCTGTGCCACCACGATGTTGGCCTCTAGTCACGTCCAGCCAGAGGTAGAGCAGGCCATTAGCTGCATGGAAGCTGCAGTCTCCTATGCCGTTACGATGTTGGCCACTAGTCATGTCAGGCCGGAGTTTGAGCCGGCCACTGTCCGCTTCTCTTCCACAGGAGATCCTGTAGCCCGAGAGGACATGTCCTCTGAGCCGTGGCAAGGCTTCACCTGAGGTCTTGGTTCCCTACGACTCCAAGTGTGTGAACAGCAGCTGAGACAGTGCCCTAGCAGACGTGGCAGCCAACAACCAGACCGGTCCACCACTTCTCCAGCCCGAGGTTCCTGTGCGGCGATCCTGATGGTGCCGCCGCCCTCCAGCCGTTGCCGCAGTCCACCTACCCCGGGTTCCTGTGCCCTGGGTCTCCAGTCACCCCGGGAGTTGCCCCGAACACCAGGGCGTGACTTACCTGTTGGTGAGACCACTCCGAGTCTCTCCCGGACTCAATGTTAGGCCCATCTCCTGGCTTTCTTCGGGCCGAGCCCCTAGCCCCCTGTCTACGCGTGGGGTCTTAACCAGGGGGTGCCACTCTGTCATTCCTCCAGACGGAAGAACCGAGCTACGGCCCCTCAGTGATAGTGCATTAAGTGGACTTAAATAGTGTGTGCTGTCTTAAACTCAGATGTACGTGTACGTTAGTGATTACTTATAGTGGGTCATAGTGATAAATTGACCAGGAACCCAGAGTGTAAGATTGGACAAGCACATTTGTCCTCCTGGCCTAGCGTATACCCCGAGTGGAGTCCCGTGTACCCCCCCAGTGAATGATACACTCCAGTGGCCAACAGAACAATAATATCATATAGATTGTGCCACTCCCTTGGTCCATTATAACTTATCCCTTCCCAGTGTACCGGCATGCAAGTGAAACGCCACAATGACCAACAGAACAACAATATCATATTAATCGTGCCATTCCCTTGTTCATGTAATTTCTCCCTCTCCAGTGTATAGGCACACTAGAAACACCATGGTAACGAATGGAAATACCTCAGTCTCCTCTCACAGTGTATCGTAGTGCGGTACACTCCAACCGAGGTAGGCTGTTGGCCAGGTGAGTGTCTATCGACACCAGGTGTTAACGTAAATTGTATCAGTGTATCGGTGCCGCCCAGTGCTATACTAATAAGGGAAATTGTAACAAGTGCTTTCCTGTGTCTTGAATTGTAAGTGCAATCTAAGTGCAATAAGTCCTGGGTGAATACAGTAATCTCCCCATTAATCGACACAATAGAGCCAAAGGCATGTTCGAATATTGGTCTTGTCCGAATATTGGGCCCTGAAGCTCCAGCACTGGTCATTCATGACCCTAACCTAAATCAGAAAACTACCTTCCTACCTCCCTACCGGACATGTATAGCACTTATTTAAGTCCCTTATCACATAAATAATGCACACACAGCATGAATTAATTGAATTTTAACCAAAAAATGATGATTTAGAGGTGAGTGAGGCATAGGTGGTCAGAACTTGCCAGCATAGTACAGTAATCCCTCCATTATTTGGATGTCCAGTACTCGGACATACTCACTTTTCGGATATTGTGGGCTGCCCAACCCCCAAAATGCCAAAAAAATTGGAAAAAATAAAAAAAAATTCTATTTTTTGGAACCGTGTCAGTTTGAATTTCCCGCGCGCGCTGATCAGCTATGTTTACACTCGTGGCGCCTGTCTGTCGGTCGCCATTACCCACTTTGCTACTGCCTCGTGAACACCTCCGACAATGGCGGCTGAAGTGATTGCTCTTGTGATGATACCCTACCTCCTACAGTGCTTGATACTGCTCTTCACCTTCTTCATCATGTGTGTGATGATGGCCCCGCCTCCTGAGAAGAGGAAGAAAGTGGTTCTGACTCTGGAGAAGAAGAGGCAGATATTGGAGAAGGTGGACGCCGGCTGGTCAACAGGACGTATCCTACGTGAGTTTAACCTCCCTCGCTCCACCTTGTTTGATATCAAGAAGTCTCGAGACAAACTACAGCAGTACACGGCTGATTTCGCATCGAAGACCAGACGAAACGTGGAGAGGAAGGTGATGTTTACTCCTAAGTATGCAGACATCGACTGCTTCACATTGATTTGGTATCGACAACAACGAGCTGCTGGTGTGTTGGTACGTGGAACGGAGCTGAAAGCTGCTGCTGAAAAGTTTGCAAGGCTACACGACGCCCCAGACTTCAAGGCATCTGAAGGTTGGCTCTTCGCATTCAAGTTACGGCACGGACTTACCAATCGTAAGGCCCGTGGTGAAGCTCTGGACGCTAACGACGAAGGAGTAGAACAGTTTCGGCAGAAGGTGAAGGGCTTGATTGATAGGGAGGGCCTCACTCTAGGTCAGGTTTACAATGCTGACGAAACTGGCCTATTTTACCATTCAATACCCACAAACACTCTCGCTGAGGAGACGGAGAAGCGTGTACGTGGCCCCAAGCTCTCGAAGCAACGGGTGTCTGCTTTGTGCTGTGCCAATGCTAACGGCATGCACCGGCTCAAGCCCGTTATTGTAGGCCATGCAAAGCAGCCTAGGTGCCTTCGTGGGTTAATGGATGCCCTTCCTGTCGTATGGTATCATTCTTTAAAGGCTTGGTTCACAACCAAGATCTTCAAGAATTGGTTCCACCAACACTTTAAGGAGGTCATTCGTTATCAGACGGAGACGCTGAAAATCCGACGAGACCAGGTAGAGGACCTCCTGATTCTAGACAATGCACCTGTGCATCCGTCAGACAAGGAGTTGGTGGCAGAGAATGGTTGCATCAGGTGTCTGTTTTTGCCACCTAATACAACTGCTCTCATCCAACCCATGACCAGGGAGTGATTGTGGCAACGAAGAGGCTATACCGACGGAAGTTTTTGGACGAGGTGATGGTTGTGTACGAGGACGAGGACGATCACAGGGAAGGACGTGACATGCGAGGACAAAAAACTCTCGAAAACACTCGCCGATACACCTTCAAGTCTGCCATCTTCAACTGGGCAAATGCATGGAAGGAAGTCTCTGTCAAGACTTTAGAAAATGGTTGGTCTCGCCTGCTTCATGGAAGTGACGTGGTGCACGATTTTCTGGGTTTTGACGTGGATGACTTTCATGCAAGGCTTCGTACGGGTGGAGATGATGTGGATGTCGACGAACTGCGCGAGTGGTTGGATGACGACGAGGGCGATCCTGGGTATCAGATCATGTCTGATACCGAGATCACATCTACTGTTGTTGGTCCGAGTACCCAGCAGGAAGATTCTGACGAGGACAGCGACGATGATCCGGTCTCCTCACGGCTTATCGCTACCCCAACCATCCCCAGGCTGAGCACAATCCGGCGGTATGTGCAGTTCGTCCTTGACTACCTAGAACACCCAGACTGCGACAGAGAGATGGGGTCATTGGAATTGGCGAGTGAAGTGCGATGTTTCAGGCAACGCATCATTAATCATCAAAATCGTCGTCCTCTGCGTCAATCAACCATTGATAGTTGGGGGAGGCGGTAGCTCGATCGGTAGAGAGTTGGCTTGCAGTCCCGAGGGACCCAGGTTCGAATCCTCGCTGGTGCAGGGAACAGTTTAAGAATTTGAATTTCATTAAATCAGGCTTTACTGATCTACCAGAAGACCCGCCGACATGTCGTAAAAATGACCCCGCTAATACCAGTACACCAGTCCTGTATGAGACAGCCCTAGCATGTATTCAATATGGACGGTGGGTGTTAAGCGCCGAAGTGGTGACATGTAGATTGTAGGAGGACGACTGGGCCTTGATAGCAGGCTGTGAAGCCTATGCCCAGAGTCGGACACATAAAAAAAAAAAAAAAAAAAAATCCTAGCTNTAGGGGAGGCGGTAGCTCGATCGGTAGAGAGTTGGCTTGCGGTCCCGTGGGACCCAGGTTCGAATCCTCGCTGGTGCAGGGAACAGTTTAAGGATTTGAATTTCATTAAATCAGGCTTTACTGATCTACCAGGAGACCCGCTGACATGTCGTAAAAATGACCCCGCTAATACCAGTACACCAGTCCTGTATGAGACAGCCCTAGCATGTATTCAATATGGACGGTGGGTGTTAAGCGCCGAAGTGGTGACATGTAGATTGTAGGAGGACGACTGGGCCTTGATAGCAGGCTGTGAAGCCTATGCCCAGAGTCGGACACATAAAAAAAAAAAAAAAAAAGGTCAACCCTGCCGTCGTCCACTCTCGCTCCACACCATCATCTCACGAAGACAGGCCTTCTAGCTCCGAGCCACAGCCCAGCACATCAGGCACGGCTGAATCACCACTGGATGTTAGTTTGCTTCTATCTTCAGAGTCCTCTGTAGTGGATAGTGTATCACCACGTCGCACCAAGATGCCCCTACGCCGCCTCCGTCTGCTCATCTCGGACTCTGACAGCGACTAAATTCTCCAGGGATCGTCACTAGACCACATGGGAATTTACTGTTATGTACACTGGAGTGAAGTGATGTGATTCCAGTTATAAAAAAAAAAACGTGGAAAGTGTTTGTGATAAGTGGTGGTGATTCTCAAGTGGAAAGGTGTGTCAGGTGCAAGGTCTTCCTGTCAGAGTCTGAGATGATAGAGTGGGTTATTACATCAGGACGGCAGCTTCTTGTTCGTAAGTACCCTAACTTCATACCTAACCTGTTTTCATCGTGCTGTAAATGTGTTAAAAAATTATCAAAAATCTGTCTACCTATCTATCTATTGCCAGACGCCACAATCCCGAATGGGGTGGTCACAAACAAATCGCCTCCATGTCACTCTGTCCCCTGCCATTTCACTACCACGCTCCCAACTCACACCCCCCTCTCTCATATACCTCTCCACTCCATCCCTCCATCTCATCCTCGGCCTCCCCCTTCCTCTCGCTCCCTCCACCTCACTCACATACACTCTCCTCGTCAATCTTTCACTCTCCATCCTCTCCACATGCCCAAACCACCTTAATGTGTTTCTCCTAACGCTTCCCATCACGTCCTCAACCACACCACAACGCTCCTTCACTTCCTCATTTGTTAGTCTGTCTCTCCATGTGACTCCACATGCTCCTCTCAAATAACTCATTTCCACTGCTCTCACTCTTGACTTCTGTCCTTCCAACAGGGTCCAAGCTTCACTTCCATATGTCAGAGTTGGTATCACAATACTGTCATGTAACAACTTTTTCACTTCCATGCTCACCTCCCTGTTTCTTATCACTGCTTTCAACGAACCAGCAACCTTCCTTCCCTGCTGTACCCTTTCGAGCACTTCACCCTCCAGACTACCATCCTTACTCATCACACTGCCCAAGTACTTAAATTCACTCACATTCTCCAT
>JAGKTI010014322.1:0-16594 GCA_018397915.1 Birgus latro
TGTGTGTGTGTGTGTGTGTGTGTGTGTGTGTGTGTGTGTGTGTGTGTATGTGTGTGTGTGGCGTATTCTCTGTTCCTTGCACCACGTTTGCCTAACACATGCGATGTACACAGTAGATTTCTCCACGAACATTTGCTGCACGACATACGTATATAATGTCATATATGTGTCGCTGTGTGGCGTATTTTCTTGTCTCTGATCATTACGTAACTTTCCGCTGTCAGTCAATGCACGCAATATTTCTCGGTGAACACTTGCTTCACTATTTTATGCGTATACAGTATTTCACACTGAACCGTATGCAATATAAAACACTATCACATGATTCCATCCCAGCCTCTTCTGTTATTCCCTTCCCTACTGTATGGCGTAAGAGACCGCCTGTTCCCTTAGCAACTAATCCATATGTCTATGTTATCTCTATGGCATAACATAATGCCTGCTATGGTAGGTCAGTTATTTCATTAATCCAGGCACTGTATGTTTCACAGATGTAAGTAATGTCTTCACTATAAGGGTAAAATACATCATTTTATGGGCAGGGTGAGTGGAAACCCTGCTATAACAAACCAGACTCTGCCTCTAGGCCTAACAGCTGATAATGGGCTCCAATGCTTTACAAACAATATATATATGTTCAGTAGACACAATCACTTCACAGTATAGTAAAAAACACTGTACAGTCACAATATTTCAATAATGGCTTCAGAATCGGGTGGGAGGGGGAAAATGGCAGATTTAAAGGGACAACACAACACAGCATGACCCTGCTGTCTGGCTGCTAGTGGAGCACTGAGATTCTATCACTACGTACAGGCACATAGGAGTCATTGCAGTGTTGCCAAAGTCTTATCTCGGGAGAGACACGTGGCTGCTAGAAAGCTACAAAATTTGACGCAAATCGACCGAAAACTTATTTTTTGGTTAATTTTTTTTTGCGTTTTCACGCGATTTGCAGTCCTGTGCTTTGGCACACCACACCACATGAACGCAAATCGCGGTACTGTGCGCGAAAGGGTTAATAAGAAAAGTTTGGGTAAACCATCTAGAACACAATATGATAACAGAAAGGCAATTTGGTTTCAGAAAGGGAAAATCATGTGTTAATAATTTATCAAGTTACTATGACAGAGTTGCAGAAACATTGCAAAAAAGAGAAGGATGGGTGGATAATATTTACCTAGATTTCAAGAAAGCATTTGACAGAGTACTGCACCAAAGACTTTTATGGAAACTGTACCATCAAGGAGGAATCCGAGGCAAACTGTACTGTTGGATGCAAGATTTTCTGAGAAAGAGGGAAATGAGAACAGTACTAAGGGGAAATTACTCATCATGGAGGGAAGTGACTAGCGGAGTTCCACAGGGCTCAGTGTTGGCACCAGTTATGTTTTTAGTGTATATAAATGACATAGATAATAATATTGGAAATGAAAGCTATTTAAATATGTTTGCCGATGATGCAAAAATACAAAGGAGCTACAAGAAGAATTAAATAAACTTCATGAATGGAGTAATACATGGCAAATGGAATTCAATGTGGACAAGTGTCATGTAATAAGTTTGGTAAAAGTGGAAAAGACCAGATTGGGATTATAAATTAGGAAGCAAAACTCTACACATATCAGAGAGAAGGACTGGTGTGATTATCAATAACAGACTAACTCCGGCAGACCACATAAATGAAAAGGTACGGAACTTGTATACACTGCTTGCAAATATGAGAATAGCATTCACATACATTAATGAAGACATGCTGAGGAAGATAACATCTTTCATCAGATCAACCCTGGAGTATGCATCAGTAGTTTGGAATCCTCATCTCAAGAAACACATAGATAAGACTGAAAAAGTTCAAAGGACTGCTACAAGATGGGTATCAAGCTAAGCCAACGCTACAGGAGAGAAGAAAAAGAGGAGACATGATTATGCTATATAAATGCATATCAGGGAAAGAGAAAATAGGCATAAATGAATATATAACCAATGGGGAAGTATCAGCAAGAGGACACTGCAAAAAAAAATTGCATTAAAAGAGAGGTGATAAAGATGTGAGGAAATTTAGTTTCCCAAATAGGGCAATTGATCAGTGCAGTGCATTACCAAATGAAATAGTGTGTGTCAAAACAATTCATAAATTTAAGGAGATGCATGATGAAAATGGTTTAAGACAAGGGACAATACGAGCTTGACTCATTCCTGTAAAGATACAATTAGGTAAGAACAATTAGGTAAGAACACACACACACACACACAATGCCTGATGTATGGTCAGTCCATTATTATTCAGAACCCAAAGCTAAAAGATCATCAACATACTCTGAAGACGGGATTCAGACTGATTGCTGAGGCTGGAACGGTAAATGCAAAATCTTCTCTCACAATGCTTAACAAATTTGTCTTCACAGACCCACGTTTAATGGTAGTAGAGAGTTGTTTCTATTAAGTTTTTCAAAATGACGACAGGCTTTCGATGTCTCTTCAAAATGCAAACACAAGATTACTCATTACCTTAATACAGGTAATTTTCATCCTAGGTCAACAGTTGCATCATATTTGCATGCAAAGAATTGAAGATTCAAGGAGCTGCAGATGTCAAACTGTAGAAACAATCTGTAATGAAATTCTTGCAGTGTAACAACTGTGTACCAGAGAAAAATTCCGTTTTCATTTGCTGTATTTATATTGTTATTAATGTATGTTTCCAAGCATGCTTCCTTTTTTATGTTCTACAGTTTAAGCAGATTTCTTTCTTTTATGTTTACAGTTAATTAAAACTTTAAATCTAAAAGTCTGCTTTACAAATTGCCAACTTCGTTACAAAATTCTTATTGCAGAAAATACGACATTCAAAAACAATTAATGCTTCATTGAGTCATATTCAATGAACAATGATTTACGAATCTGAACTAAGTGTACCTGGGATGTATACAGTATGTGGTGTCTTAATTTCGGGGGGGGGGGGAATCCCCACCCACTTAAATTTTTTAAAATTTAGCCCTGACACTAAAAGTCTTAGTGAGACGATACATTAACTCTTGTGGTCAGACAACTACAGTACTCTTTTCTACTTAAACCCTCCCGTTTCCTCGTTCGCTGTTGTCATGGGGGGGATTCGGAGATGTCGATCGGGTCTTTACAAGTGGGGGAGCTATGGCGAGGTCTACTCTGCCCTCTCCCCTCTCCTTGGGTCCCTCTCGCTGCCTTAACTAATTTTGCAGTGCGCTTTCTCTTATTCTTTTGCTTATTCCTTCCTTTTCCGTATCATCGCCAGATATTGGAAGCCTTCTGGTGATGTTGCTACTCTCTGCTCTTTCGTCATCTCGGGCGAGACTTTCCTCCCCACGTGTTTGCCGTGTGTGGCATCCCATGTATTCCTTGTACCCCTTTATCTGGGAGTTGAGTTCACCATGGGGCAGGGTGCAGTTCCCTGTGGTGAGCAACAGGCTCCTTTGGTGGGGGGGGGGTTAAGACGGGCAGTTCAGAGTGGCCCCGCTGGGCAAAGCGGCTGGCCTTGTGATGGCTAAATCAACCTTGGCTAGGGCCAAGCGGGCACTGTTTGGTGGGCACTGCATTGGTCCGCGGCTGCCATTCTACACCAAGCAGTGACCACATATACTATTGGGTGAGTTTGACCCAACATCAGCCTCCCCTTGTTGGGCTCCGTGGTGGGTGGAGGGTGGGGTGGTGAAGTCTACCTTTTTTCAGTTATGTTGATATTCTTAATTTTCCTGGCCCGAGTATGGTGACGACCCAGGACTCCCTTTTGACCGTGGCCTCGACTTCCTCCCCTCTTTCTACACGTTCGGTTCCATTAAACAACCCATCCTCCCTGCCTCCTGTGTCTTCCACTGCTCTAGCTCCTGTTCTGTCTGCTTCAGTCAGTCCCTCTTCTATCGTCACACTTCACCCTTACCTTCCTCCTTCATCTCCAGTCTCTGTTCCTTCTGTGTCCTCTGTCTCCCTCTCCTGACCTCGTCCTTCTTCCTGTGTGCCTGCCCCTTCCCTCACTTCCTCTCTATTCAGTTCACAGACATGGTCGAAATTTTTCAGTATTCATGATACGAATGATGACCTCTCACTCCACCTCTCTCTACTTCAACAGTTAGGCAGGGATGTCACCTTCTAGGTCTGTCTGAATGGCTCCTATCTCCTTGTTGTCCACAGTGCTGCCCAAGCCAAAAAGGTGGCATCCCTGGTCAGTGATTTGGGACAACCTATCTCCGTGTTCTCAGATATCCAACTAATCCCACCACTGGCACCGTCCATCTACCATCGTCGATGTCCTTCAGCCAGAGGGATTTTACAGAACTCTCTAACGACATTGAGCTCATTCTTTCTGAGCAGCACCATCCAATACACTCAGTACATTGTTATACGATTCCTCCTCGTGGACGCCGACAAGAGCCAGCCATTATCATCAAAATTGTCTTTGCCTCTCACGATCTGTCCCCTACGATCATTACTGGGGACATTGTTCTCCAGGTCTGTCAGTTTATTCCATCTCCTCACCAATGCACATCTTGTTGGTGCTTTGGCCACCCTGCCAAATACTGCCGATGAACTGCAGTCTGCGCCAGCAGTGCACTGGCTAGTCATGCCAAAGAGTCATGTTTCCTCAGACTGCACCCCCACCAGCTGGTGCTGCCGTAACTGTCAGGGTAGCCATTCTGCCACCTACTGGCAATGTCCCGTCTATCTCTTCGAGACAGAAGTGTCTAGCATGCACTGGAAAACTGCCCTCTCCCTTCGTGAGGTCCGTTGCAGAGTTCACGGCCTTGGTCACCATCCTACCGTTACCTACGCACGTGTAGCCAATCCTCCTCCCATAGTGGCTTCTAGTACCAGTACTATTTCTTCTTCCCCTGCTGCACCTGTCTCTGTATCTGTTGCCCCCTCTTCCTCTCCTCCCACTTCTCGTCTTCCCACCTCTCACTCTGTCCCCACCCCTGTGATTGTTGTCTCCTCTTCCCTTCCTCCCAGTACTCCTATTTCCACCTCTCCCTCCTCTTTACCTAACCCCCTGTCTAGTTCAGTCCCCCCCTTACAGATTCCTCCTGTTCTTGTCTCTAATTCTTTCTCTGTTTTAGATTCCTCTACCCCTACTTCCTCTCCATCCCCTTCCTTACCTGTTCCCTCTCCTCGTCCTTCCCCCTGTTCCCAACCTCGTCCCTACTCTCACTCCTCCAGTTCAGTTTCTCATACCAGCCATTTGGCGCTTCTGGCCCAACGTAACATCCGTCTCCCGTCTTCCTCTAGTGGTAAGCGCAGACTGTCCATCGCATCGGACTCTGCCCATCCTCCTACTTCTCCAGCTTGTAAGTCCATGCGACGAGTACCCGCCCCTCTGCAGTAGACCTATACACTCTGCCTCTCTGAAGTCCACATCTGAGCAGCCTCCTCCAGAAGTCAGAAGTAGCTGGCAGTGAAGCGGTCCGGGAACCGTTCCACTGCCAGCTACTTCTGACACGAAACCCTCTGGCGATATCAGTAAAACCATTCCCAAGATTATTGAAATACAGACAGGAGCCGCAGATGACGCGACGGCCGGAGCCAGCACCCCCAACCCCCCAAGTACTACCGGGGGCCCGCTGCTAACACCGAGCGTCTCCAAACAGGAATGACACCTGTGCCTTTCCCCGACGCCCCTCTTACTCCCAACCGATTCCCCGGGAAGGTAGCAGTCGCTGTCATCTAGTCTCCGGCCAGAATTTCATTTGCCAGGTAAGGGGTGGAGTTAGCTACTCCATGCAACACTGTGGTACGGGCGATAGTCTGTTCCCTAGTTATGGGCCAGATTTACAAAAATTGTAACAGAGGCTATTACCCCATCATTAGGGAAAGTTGTCGCGATGTCACAACTCGACGCCTTGAAATATGACGGTGACTTGGACAACACATTGATCCAAGCTCGGCGACTCGTCACCGCCACGTACCCGGATGCCGACATAGAGGCCCAGGACGAGCCTCCTTAGAGTCCTGGTCACAGTGAAAGAACATTTCACTATACACGACCCGGCAGGAAATTTGGACCGCGATGTCCAACTCATTTTCCGCCTCCTTGCAGCACGCCCTGGCACACATCACATCGGGGTCGTTAGCCGGTTCCCCACAAAATCTTTCCCTCTACCACCCCAACCCCATCCAGCCCTGACACCAGGCGTCCCTGCCTCGGCTCCCCCAAGAGCCCGCTCTACCAAGAAACAGCTGCCACTAAAGGAAAATACCAACCTCATCACCATCAATCCGTGGGAATTCACAGCCTGTAATAGCCACTGCCCACTTCACGATATACGTGAGCAGAACAAGAGCTAATCCCCCAGGGTGCCACCAAATGCTGGCGGTAGAGGATAACCTTGCTAACTTAGGCCTCCCTCTCGTCGAGGAACCTGACCCCAGCTGCGAGCCAGGCGATGCTAACACCGACATGGCCCTAGAGCTGACGTTGGATTTTTAGGACTGCCCCCGCACCGCCCCATGGTGGCGGGGGCCACCACGACAAAGTACTGACCCCCGGTCTACGACAAAATGAGGCTACAGAGGGTCGAGACAAGACTTCTGGTAGACACAGGAGCCGCAAGGTCCTGCCTGTACACGTATTTCTACTTCTGCCATAGGAAGACTTTTGGCCCCCTTTTCCCCACTTCAGCCCACCTCATAGACGCGGGGGAAGACCCCTTGCCTATCCATGGGGAGACCTGGGCCCTACAAACCAAGACTCACCAACCAGCCTCCACTTACCATCCCTTCATTGTTTTTGACTCATCGTGCCGTGCTTACGATGACTACTTGGGTTTGGACCTGCTCCAAAAGTTGCACACCCACATTGACTGCCATGGGAGACGATTTCATTTCCATCCATCCCCTCGACAGCCCCCAGCCCTCTGCATGTGCACGCAGCAAGACGACGCCCCACCCCCTCCCTTAATCGACCCCCCTCCTTCTCCCCCTTCTCATGCCCCAGCTCCTCCTTACCCCACTTTTCCTGCAACCTCGCGTCCACCCTCACTATTCACCCCCACCACGAAGCTTGGCTGCAAATCAGTAAGCGCACAGGGACCCATTCCCTCTTCTCTCCAAACATCCCCACAGGGCCACTCTTCGCCTGCCTGATGTCGCCGACCTTCCTCCCGCCACTCTTCAACGCCATCAAAGTGGCGAACCTGGCGGCCATACCGCTCACCCTGCCAAGAGGGCTCCTGATCGGCGACCTAGAGGCGGCTGAGCCTTGCAACGCCCCGCCTCTAAGTTCAAACCCCTCCTCCCTTCCCCCTTTACCCAATCACGTGTCCCCCCATCAAGCAGAGACTACACCACCTACTGCTTGAATATCAAGACCTTTTTTCTATGGGGCCCGCCGACTTGGGATATATGACATACCTGGCCCATGAAATTTACACCACCGGGCCCCCTATTCGGCAACCCTCCCGCCAGAAGAACCCCCACCAATGGGCCGAAGAAGACAGGCAGGTCCACGAAATGCTGGACGCCGGCATCATCACGTCTTCCACCAGCCCCTGGTCTTCCCCCGTCATCCTCGTCCGGAAAAAAAGATGGCACCTTACGATTCTGTGTAGATTACCGCCGCCTAAACGATGTCACCATCAAGGATACCACTCCCCTCCCCCGCATAGACAACTCCCTGGACTCCCTGCACAGCTCCACCTGGTTCTCCACGCTGGACCTCCAGTCAAGATACTGGCAGGTCCCCGTCCACCCCCGAGATCAAGAGAAAACGGCCTTTTCCACAAGTAATGGGAAGCATTATCAGTTCAATGTTCTTCCGTTCGGGCTATGCAACGCCCCAGCCGCCTTCTCTCGCCTCATGGAGTCCGTCCTCAGCGGCCTAACCTGGGAAGTCTGCCTTGCGTATCTCGATGATGTAATCGTTTTCAGCAAGATGCGGGCCGATCACTTGCACTGCCTCCGGCAGGTGTTCCAACGTATACGTCAGGCAGGAGTGAAACTCAAGCCCACCAAGTGTGTCCTGGCCGCCCGCTCTGTCGCCTTCCTAGGACACATTGTCTCCGGGAAAGGCATCTCTCCACACCCTGACAAGCTAAGGGCCATTGCTGACTAACCCCTCCTGCAGGACGTCCACCAAGTCCGCTCTTTCCTGGGACTTGCGTTGTATTACTGGCAGTTCATCAAAGGATTCGCCGACATAGCCAAGCCCCTACACGACCTAACTAATAAGAGCGAGCCCTTCCTTTGGAGGAATGACCGGGCAACTGCATTCCACACCTTGAAGAAAAAACTCATCTCCGCTCTCATCGTCGCGTTCCTGAACTACAACCTTCCCTTCGGATTATACATCGACGTGTCACTGGTAGCCATAGGCGCTGTCCTAGCCCAGGTCCAGGAAGGGCACGAGCACATCATAGCTTGCACCAGCCGCACCCTAAACCCAGCTGAATGAAACTACTCTGCAAATAAGCGTGAGTGTCTGGGTATCGTTTGGGACCTCGACTGCTTCAGGGCCTACCTATCCGGCACCAGGGTCACCGTGATCACGGACCACCAGTCCCTTCAGTGGCTTCAGCAATCGGCAACTCAGAATGCCCAGCTCCTCCGCTGGCTCGAAGTGCTCGAGGAGTTTACTACGAGATTGCTTACCGACCCGGGAAGTTGCATACCAATGCCGACACCCTCTCCCGTCTGCCGGTACAAGTTCTACTCCCTCAGTCAGAGCTGATCCGGTGCTGGCAGGACCAAGACCGGCCCCCCTGGATCCCTCCACACTTGTTTCCGAAACTTCACCTGCAAGGAGACCAACTTTTCACACCATCGGGCCACCTTGTCCTGGATCCAGACTCCACAATAGACGTCCTCACCCACCTCCATTCAGACAATGGGATTCACCTGGGTACAAAAAAATTGACCCAGGTTTTCAACGACCTCTACTGGGCCCCCAACCCTACGACTCTCACCAGCATGTCACCCACATGTGTCAGGCGTGCTGCCTGGGAAAGGACACCACCCATTCCGCGGGTCATGCGGAAAAATCTCTGCCCACAAACCTTGACAGATATTGTCTGTCGACATCGATGGACCATTACCACCTAGATCTGGCTACAAATACATCATAACATTAATTGATGTCTACTCCATATTCCTGATCGCTTGTCTGGCTAAGGAACACATCACCGTTGCCATAACCAATGCTCTCATGTGCCATGTCTTCCCCTACTTTGGCATTCCCCAGGCCATTCACTCTGATAACGCCCCAGAATTCACGGGGCAAATCTGGCAGGAACTATCTGGCCTCTTTGGATTCTCCATTTCCCACTCTTCCCCCTACTGGCCCCAAGGAAATGGGGTATGCGAAAGGAGTCACCGTACCCTGCTGTATCAGATCAGGACCCGCATCCAAGACACCCAAGATCACAAATGGCCAGCGTATGTCAAAATCATCCAGTGGGGAATCAACACCTGCCCCCATGACGACGGCATCACCCCCCACGAGCGTGTTTTTGGTGAGGCACCACTCCTCCTCCCTCTCCGACAGCACCTTCAACCCCTCACTCCTTCCCCAACCATCGACCTCCTGCAGCACCTAAAACGCCGATTGCAGCACCTGCACACACACACACCAAGACACCCAAACCGATACTTCCCCCGCCAACCCTTACAAACCCGGCGATAAGGTTTTCGTCGTCCGCTTTCCCACCCCCAACAAAATTGCACCCCATTTCATTGGACCCTTTACCATCAATAGAGTCCTCAACCCCTTCCAGGTCACCATTGACTGCGGTGGGGCCACTTGCACCTACAGAAATCACCATGTCCGCCCAACCAAAGACTCTACCACCAATGCCACCCCCTCACTGACTACCCGAGCCAAACCAACAATCTCAACTCCCCACGATGAGCCATTCCCTTACTACTCCTCCCCATCCCCATCCCCGCCAGTCTCAACCACCCTCTCGCCGCCCAGAACCCCTGCACCACTCCCATGCACAACACCCTCACCACCACCGCGCTCTCCAGCTATTACCACACCAACCATACCACGTGCTCAGCCTTCCCCCACGGAAATTCCTACACCAACCACCCCGTGCTCCACTCCCAACCTAGCCCCTGCCCCATCCCCCATGACAGCCAATCGCACTACACCATCTCCCGCTCCGCCTGCCTCCGCTTCCCCTCCCCATTCCCCGTCGCTGCCCACTCACCAACTAACCACCACCACCACCACCCATTCAGGTCGTGTCTCGTGCCCACCTGCCCTTTACATCTCCACACCTACACCCACCCCATCACCCTCCGACAGCCAACTGCCCACCCCACCCCTCCCCCAAATACCACCTCCATCACCATCCCTACTTTTCGCCTGGCAAGGTGAAACCCGCCCAGCCACACTCCCAAGGGAACACCACCCCCATGCTCAGCTGGCCATATAAATCACACCGGGCTACCCTTGGCCAGCATTTGCCTCCAAATCACCACCACCATGCGCATCACACGGATCACCTGGATCTCAACCTTCGGGCGACACCAACACGTCAGAAGTACGCACCACTTACTGCGTCTCCTCCAACAGGAGAACCACCTGTCCACCCTTCACGTCATCTTCTCCCACCACCTACAGTCCAACATACCAACGGATCACTGGACCTCCTTCCTGTATCACCTCCGACCCTACCACCAGACATCCAACACAAATCTGTACCACCTCCAGTCACAGGGTCGTGACTTTTTCACAGGAGAGGGTGGTGAAATACAGACAGGAGTTGCAGACGATGCGATGGCCGAAGCCAGCACCCCAACCCCCCAACTACTACTGGGGGCCCGCCGCTAACACCGAGCGGCTCCAAACAGGAACGGCACACCTGTATCTTTCCCCGACGCCCCTCTTACTCCCAACTGATGTCCCGGGAAGGTAGCAGTTGCCGTCACCTATTCTCCGGCCAGAATTTCACGCGCCAGGTAAGGGGTGGAGTTAGCAACTCTACGCAACACCGTGGTACTGGCGATAGTCATACCAGGCAAGAGATAGAACTGGCCTCAGTCCATTCCCCAGTTGCATCCTCGCTACAGGGCTGCGACACAGGCCGTAAGTCGTGTTGGTCGGGCAGGACAGGCCAACAGCCGTCCGCTTCCTGTAATTGTGCCCCCCAGAGCAGCGCCGCAGTACCGGCTACAAGCCGTGCTGGGTTTGAGGCAGGATCAGCCATTGTCCGTCCCTCTGCTGCTAGACCTCTTCGCTCCATGGTACAGGCCCCTAGCTGCACCAGAGCTACAACCCCCTGTGCCACCACGATGTTGGCCTCTAGTCACGTCCAGCCAGAGGTAGAGCAGGCCATTAGCTGCATGGAAGCTGCAGTCTCCTATGCCGTTACGATGTTGGCCACTAGTCATGTCAGGCCGGAGTTTGAGCCGGCCACTGTCCGCTTCTCTTCCACAGGAGATCCTGTAGCCCGAGAGGACATGTCCTCTGAGCCGTGGCAAGGCTTCACCTGAGGTCTTGGTTCCCTACGACTCCAAGTGTGTGAACAGCAGCTGAGACAGTGCCCTAGCAGACGTGGCAGCCAACAACCAGACCGGTCCACCACTTCTCCAGCCCGAGGTTCCTGTGCGGCGATCCTGATGGTGCCGCCGCCCTCCAGCCGTTGCCGCAGTCCACCTACCCCGGGTTCCTGTGCCCTGGGTCTCCAGTCACCCCGGGAGTTGCCCCGAACACCAGGGCGTGACTTACCTGTTGGTGAGACCACTCCGAGTCTCTCCCGGACTCAATGTTAGGCCCATCTCCTGGCTTTCTTCGGGCCGAGCCCCTAGCCCCCTGTCTACGCGTGGGGTCTTAACCAGGGGGTGCCACTCTGTCATTCCTCCAGACGGAAGAACCGAGCTACGGCCCCTCAGTGATAGTGCATTAAGTGGACTTAAATAGTGTGTGCTGTCTTAAACTCAGATGTACGTGTACGTTAGTGATTACTTATAGTGGGTCATAGTGATAAATTGACCAGGAACCCAGAGTGTAAGATTGGACAAGCACATTTGTCCTCCTGGCCTAGCGTATACCCCGAGTGGAGTCCCGTGTACCCCCCCAGTGAATGATACACTCCAGTGGCCAACAGAACAATAATATCATATAGATTGTGCCACTCCCTTGGTCCATTATAACTTATCCCTTCCCAGTGTACCGGCATGCAAGTGAAACGCCACAATGACCAACAGAACAACAATATCATATTAATCGTGCCATTCCCTTGTTCATGTAATTTCTCCCTCTCCAGTGTATAGGCACACTAGAAACACCATGGTAACGAATGGAAATACCTCAGTCTCCTCTCACAGTGTATCGTAGTGCGGTACACTCCAACCGAGGTAGGCTGTTGGCCAGGTGAGTGTCTATCGACACCAGGTGTTAACGTAAATTGTATCAGTGTATCGGTGCCGCCCAGTGCTATACTAATAAGGGAAATTGTAACAAGTGCTTTCCTGTGTCTTGAATTGTAAGTGCAATCTAAGTGCAATAAGTCCTGGGTGAATACAGTAATCTCCCCATTATTCGACACAATAGAGCCAAAGGCATGTTCGAATATTGGTCTTGTCCGAATATTGGGCCCTGAAGCTCCAGCACTGGTCATTCATGACCCTAACCTAAATCAGAAAACTACCTTCCTACCTCCCTACCGGACATGTATAGCACTTATTTAAGTCCCTTATCACATAAATAATGCACACACAGCATGAATTAATTGAATTTTAACCAAAAAATGATGATTTAGAGGTGAGTGAGGCATAGGTGGTCAGAACTTGCCAGCATAGTACAGTAATCCCTCCATTATTTGGATGTCCAGTACTCGGACATACTCACTTTTCGGATATTGTGGGCTGCCCAACCCCCAAAATGCCAAAAAAATTGGAAAAAATAAAAAAAAATTCTATTTTTTGGAACCGTGTCAGTTTGAATTTCCCGCGCGCGCTGATCAGCTATGTTTACACTCGTGGTGCCTGTCTGTCGGTCGCCATTACCCACTTTGCTACTGCCTTGTGAACACCTCCGACAATGGCGGCTGAAGTGATTGCTCTTGTGATGATACCCTACCTCCTACAGTGCTTGATACTGCTCTTCACCTTCTTCATCATGTGTGTGATGATGGCCCCGCCTCCTGAGAAGAGGAAGAAAGTGGTTCTGACTCTGGAGAAGAAGAGGCAGATATTGGAGAAGGTGGACGCCGGCTGGTCAACAGGACGTATCCTACGTGAGTTTAACCTCCCTCGCTCCACCTTGTTTGATATCAAGAAGTCTCGAGACAAACTACAGCAGTACACGGCTGATTTCGCATCGAAGACCAGACGAAACGTGGAGAGGAAGGTGATGTTTACTCCTAAGTATGCAGACATCGACTGCTTCACATTGATTTGGTATCGACAACAACGAGCTGCTGGTGTGTTGGTACGTGGAACGGAGCTGAAAGCTGCTGCTGAAAAGTTTGCAAGGCTACACGACGCCCCAGACTTCAAGGCATCTGAAGGTTGGCTCTTCGCATTCAAGTTACGGCACGGACTTACCAATCGTAAGGCCCGTGGTGAAGCTCTGGACGCTAACGACGAAGGAGTAGAACAGTTTCGGCAGAAGGTGAAGGGCTTGATTGATAGGGAGGGCCTCACTCTAGGTCAGGTTTACAATGCTGACGAAACTGGCCTATTTTACCATTCAATACCCACAAACACTCTCGCTGAGGAGACGGAGAAGCGTGTACGTGGCCCCAAGCTCTCGAAGCAACGGGTGTCTGCTTTGTGCTGTGCCAATGCTAACGGCATGCACCGGCTCAAGCCCGTTATTGTAGGCCATGCAAAGCAGCCTAGGTGCCTTCGTGGGTTAATGGATGCCCTTCCTGTCGTATGGTATCATTCTTTAAAGGCTTGGTTCACAACCAAGATCTTCAAGAATTGGTTCCACCAACACTTTAAGGAGGTCATTCGTTATCAGACGGAGACGCTGAAAATCCGACGAGACCAGGTAGAGGACCTCCTGATTCTAGACAATGCACCTGTGCATCCGTCAGACAAGGAGTTGGTGGCAGAGAATGGTTGCATCAGGTGTCTGTTTTTGCCACCTAATACAACTGCTCTCATCCAACCCATGACCAGGGAGTGATTGTGGCAACGAAGAGGCTATACCGACGGAAGTTTTTGGACGAGGTGATGGTTGTGTACGAGGACGAGGACGATCACAGGGAAGGACGTGACATGCGAGGACAAAAAACTCTCGAAAACACTCGCCGATACACCTTCAAGTCTGCCATCTTCAACTGGGCAAATGCATGGAAGGAAGTCTCTGTCAAGACTTTAGAAAATGGTTGGTCTCGCCTGCTTCATGGAAGTGACGTGGTGCACGATTTTCTGGGTTTTGACGTGGATGACTTTCATGCAAGGCTTCGTACGGGTGGAGATGATGTGGATGTCGACGAACTGCGCGAGTGGTTGGATGACGACGAGGGCGATCCTGGGTATCAGATCATGTCTGATACCGAGATCACATCTACTGTTGTTGGTCCGAGTACCCAGCAGGAAGATTCTGACGAGGACAGCGACGATGATCCGGTCTCCTCACGGCTTATCGCTACCCCAACCATCCCCAGGCTGAGCACAATCCGGCGGTATGTGCAGTTCGTCCTTGACTACCTAGAACACCCAGACTGCGACAGAGAGATGGGGTCATTGGAATTGGCGAGTGAAGTGCGATGTTTCAGGCAACGCATCATTAATCATCAAAATCGTCGTCCTCTGCGTCAATCAACCATTGATAGTTGGGGGAGGCGGTAGCTCGATCGGTAGAGAGTTGGCTTGCAGTCCCGAGGGACCCAGGTTCGAATCCTCGCTGGTGCAGGGAACAGTTTAAGAATTTGAATTTCATTAAATCAGGCTTTACTGATCTACCAGAAGACCCGCCGACATGTCGTAAAAATGACCCCGCTAATACCAATACACCAGTCCTGTATGAGACAGCCCTAGCATGTATTCAATATGGACGGTGGGTGTTAAGCGCCGAAGTGGTGACATGTAGATTGTAGGAGGACGACTGGGCCTTGATAGCAGGCTGTGAAGCCTATGCCCAGAGTCGGACACATAAAAAAAAAAAAAAAAAAAAATCCTAGCTNTAGGGGAGGCGGTAGCTCGATCGGTAGAGAGTTGGCTTGCGGTCCCGTGGGACCCAGGTTCGAATCCTCGCTGGTGCAGGGAACAGTTTAAGGATTTGAATTTCATTAAATCAGGCTTTACTGATCTACCAGGAGACCCGCTGACATGTCGTAAAAATGACCCCGCTAATACCAGTACACCAGTCCTGTATGAGACAGCCCTAGCATGTATTCAATATGGACGGTGGGTGTTAAGCGCCGAAGTGGTGACATGTAGATTGTAGGAGGACGACTGGGCCTTGATAGCAGGCTGTGAAGCCTATGCCCAGAGTCGGACACATAAAAAAAAAAAAAAAAAAGGTCAACCCTGCCGTCGTCCACTCTCG
Organism: Birgus latro; assembly: GCA_018397915.1. Taxonomy (NCBI): domain Eukaryota; kingdom Metazoa; phylum Arthropoda; class Malacostraca; order Decapoda; family Coenobitidae; genus Birgus; species Birgus latro. Next base: position 15,476 of record JAGKTI010014322.1, read on the forward strand.
CTCCACACCATCATCTCACGAAGACAGGCCTTCTAGCTCCGAGCCACAGCCCAGCACATCAGGCACGGCTGAATCACCACTGGATGTTAGTTTGCTTCTATCTTCAGAGTCCTCTGTAGTGGATAGTGTATCACCACGTCGCACCAAGATGCCCCTACGCCGCCTCCGTCTGCTCATCTCGGACTCTGACAGCGACTAAATTCTCCAGGGATCGTCACTAGACCACATGGGAATTTACTGTTATGTACACTGGAGTGAAGTGATGTGATTCCAGTTATAAAAAAAAAAACGTGGAAAGTGTTTGTGATAAGTGGTGGTGATTCTCAAGTGGAAAGGTGTGTCAGGTGCAAGGTCTTCCTGTCAGAGTCTGAGATGATAGAGTGGGTTATTACATCAGGACGGCAGCTTCTTGTTCGTAAGTACCCTAACTTCATACCTAACCTGTTTTCATCGTGCTGTAAATGTGTTAAAAAATTATCAAAAATCTGTCTACCTATCTATCTATTGCCAGACGCCACAATCCCGAATGGGGTGGTCACAAACAAATCGCCTCCATGTCACTCTGTCCCCTGCCATTTCACTACCACGCTCCCAACTCACACCCCCCTCTCTCATATACCTCTCCACTCCATCCCTCCATCTCATCCTCGGCCTCCCCCTTCCTCTCGCTCCCTCCACCTCACTCACATACACTCTCCTCGTCAATCTTTCACTCTCCATCCTCTCCACATGCCCAAACCACCTTAATGTGTTTCTCCTAACGCTTCCCATCACGTCCTCAACCACACCACAACGCTCCTTCACTTCCTCATTTGTTAGTCTGTCTCTCCATGTGACTCCACATGCTCCTCTCAAATAACTCATTTCCACTGCTCTCACTCTTGACTTCTGTCCTTCCAACAGGGTCCAAGCTTCACTTCCATATGTCAGAGTTGGTATCACAATACTGTCATGTAACAACTTTTTCACTTCCATGCTCACCTCCCTGTTTCTTATCACTGCTTTCAACGAACCAGCAACCTTCCTTCCCTGCTGTACCCTTTCGAGCACTTCACCCTCCAGACTACCATCCTTACTCATCACACTGCCCAAGTACTTAAATTCACTCACATTCTCCAT
>JAGKTI010014323.1:0-19939 GCA_018397915.1 Birgus latro
AGAGAGACTTAGGAATCATAGTGACAAGTGATGTTAAAGCAACCAAACAGTACACAATGTTAAGAATGCCAAGAAAGTAATCGGATTAATCGGTAGAGCATTCGAATACAAAAATAGACAAGTGGTGTCAGGCACAACAAAGCTCACCCGACAGCAGTAGTTTTATTGCTGTTAAATACTGAATAGATAATGCCATTTAGTGTTAGTATAATATACAATTAGAGGTGTATGGTATGTAGGAGGACTTCTGGGCCTTGATAGTAGGCTGTGAAACCTATGCCCAGAGTCGGACACATAAAAAAAAAAAGCCTCACATCGACAAAGTATGGTTACATTACAATTTTTTTCACACTGACATCTGTTGATGTACCGGTATGTTTGCAATTGGGAGGTCTGTCATTTGAACATTTTTCAAGTTTCGTGGATGATTTCTCGTAGGCATATGTGGGAGACCTTCCTCTACCAGCCTCCAGGCGTCGACACTGCCTGACCCCGCGTGACCTTCCCCACCCGCACGCCATTGTCTTGGCAACTCACCTGTTAGCAGTGACCTGGCCAGTAAAGACATGTCGCGCCACAGTCTCTCTGACGATGAAATCCAAGGCGAGAGTGATTCCCCAATCGATGACGATGTGGAGGAGAAAGATTACATGGCTCCAGAGGAAGAAACAAGCAGAAGTGATGAGGTAATGTCGCCAAGGAAGGTGTGGTATGTCAGTGTGAGTGAAACAATGCTTATATTGCCTATATTTTTGTGTGAAAACTAAAACATTCTTGCAGTACATATAAATTCGTTCGAAATGAACAAATATCTACAAATTCTGAGTGGTTTGCAATAGTTACCGCTACCATAAAAAACCTAACAGCTGCAACGTGGCTCCAGAGAACATGGTACCAGGTGTTTACAGGGTCACCTGTATAGCCCACTTTAAAGCTCAGTTGAGCACTTGTTTTGGTGTTTTCAATGTTTCTCATAAAAAACGGAGGTTTTAGCCTCTCCCCCCCAACAAATAAAAAAATCTGCCGGGACTTGGGGGGTGGGGGTGGGGGGCTTTGCTGAAAAATCTGCCAGGATTCGGTGGGTTAACGTCTAAGGTAATGGCGTAAATGTTAAACATTTACGAGATCTTGCGTTTGACCTTTCAAGGTCGCTCAAGGTCAATGGTAATGATACTAAAAAATCACCATATGATACTTCCCGTATCTTGATAATAGTAAATATCTTCAATGTGTTTCGAGTTATTGTCCCGTGTATATCCATGATCTTGAGTTTGACCTTTCAAGGTCTCTTACAGTCAATGGTCATAGTGCCAGTTAAAAACCTTTATTGGACTTCCTATATATTGATGGTAGTAAATATATCTGTATCTTCAACCAGTTTCGAGTTATAGCCCCCTGAATAACTGTGATCTTGAGTTTGACCTTTCAAGGTCACTCAAGGTCAAAGGCCTTGGTACCAAATAAAAGCCCATATTATGGGTTCCTGTATATTCATAATAGTAAATATCTCTATCTTAACCAGTTTCAAGTTATAGCCCTCCGAAAATATGTGACCTTGATTTTGACCTTTTAAGTTCACTCGATTATCTCCAAAATTTAATAATTTTCTTTTGGGACCAGTGACCACATATCCTGAAAGTTTCACGTATTTTCATTCAGACATTTTCCCGTATTGTTGCTTACAAGCAAACTCGACTAAAAATAATACCTCGCTGGACTCCGTCAGCACGAAGTAAAAATATCACTCTCACCTCTATAATTTTGTAGTAGGCCCAGACCTTGAATATTTTGTGCAACTTTGGTCGCCTTATAAAAAAAGATACCATATAGAGAAACTTGAGTGATGGGAGCAAAAGATGATACATAAACTCAGAAATAAAGCATACGAGCAGCATTTAGATGCCCTGAATCTCTCAACCTTAACTAGATACACGTTATGAGAGGATTTATTAATTCAAATCTTAGTAATATTCAAAGGACACTATAATATGGCTGTAAACAAATATTTCCCAGCTGATCGCTCCTGTGTGGGTATAAAATTATCACCAAAAGTAAAATTATTGCCAAACTGCCAAGAAATGACCAGAAGGTTTATTGCTGTTTGCTTTCATTTGTACTCCTTTGTACTCATATTACCTGTGATAGGCCATGCAATTATCTTAAACTCCAATGCTTTACTTATGATTGAATGAAATCGTCTGGTGTTAGCTAGAACTGTATATTTGAGTTGTCCTGATCGTGACAGGATTAATATGTAGAACTGTATACCTGAGTTGTTCTGATCAAGACAGGGTTAACTGAATATCTTAGCTGCCCTGGTCATGACAAGGTTTATAGTACCATAATTAACGCACTTACCCTCTTATACTCATTTTCACCTGAATAAAATCCCCTGACGTTAGGCTGAATGGCCCAAGCAGATCAAGATGATGAAAACTCCTGTATGATGCATAGGGTGTTATATTGTTCAAAGTATCTGGTAACAGGAAACAAACTTGCTGGGTTGTACGGTACACACTACATAAATATTTTACATACATGACCAGTACAAATTCACTGGTCACTGAGATGCACAAGCTTCTTCACTACAGCTAGGCAGTGTTCCTACGGAACTGTTCCCTTAAAATGCCATCAATACTCTACAGTATTCTAGCCAGCGAGATGATAGGGATTTTTCCACTCCTCCTTCTTTGTCATACAACCAATTTCCGTAAATCAAATAAGCGCCACCGGTATGCCTTTCAACACTCCATTTATCCTGGATTGCCCTTCCTTCCCATTCAGGCTAGGAGGCGAGTGTCTGTCTTATAAAACTCCATATTAAAAAGTAACAACACCATTAAACTTCAACCCACATTAACGAGACCAAGTTCAGCAAGAAAATGCCACAGGATTTCTTGTTTTGAGTTAAAAGGTTGTGGCGGAGAGGGTGATGGTGTAGGAAGGTATTGATGAAGAAGGAGGGTGGAAGATGTACTGGTGGAGGCAGATGAAAGAGGGTCCTGGAGAAGTAAGTTGGGTTGAGTAAGGTACTAGTGGACAGTAGAGCTCGTGGGAGAATGCATTGGAGGTGGGGTAGTTGGAGAGGGTACTAGTGGACGGGAGCAATGGCGGTGGGCGGTGATGGTGGAAAGGATGCTGGTAGAGGATACTAGTATGGTTGGAAAAGGTTCACTGATGGGTTGGTGGAGCAATGATAATGATGAAGTGGAGGTAAAGGTTCATCAGATAACATAAGAGCGGAGGTAAGGGGTGGATTACGTGTGGAAGGAAGAGGTGGGGTACAGGAAGAGGGAATGATTGACGTGGAAGGAGGTGGAGAGGAAAAGAATGGAACAATGGAGACATGAGAACAGAGGTGAGTGGAGGGCGCATATGAAGGGGGACAGGGTGAAGTAGGATGGCGGAGCTAAGGATGTTGATCGAGTATGGTGGATGAGGGTAGGGAAGGAGGTGGAGTATAGTGGCTGAGGATAGAGATGGAGGTGGAGTATGATGGCAGAAGAAAAGGATGGATGTGAAGTAAGGTGCGACGAAGAGATGGAGGATAGTGGTAGAAGTAGTGAAGAAGAGAATGATGAAACAGAGGAAGGAAATGAGAAAAAATTAGTGATAAAAGAGCGAGATGGAACAGGACAGGGGTGGAGTAGGGTGACAGAGTGTAAGAATGAAGTGAGCAAAGATAGACTCAAGTGGTGAAGTAAGGGTGGCGGAGAAGAAAATTGGCTAACAGTAGGAAGAAACTGAACAGGAGTGGTGGAGGATGGGAGAGGAGTAAGAATTGTTGAAGAGATGAAGGAGCAATTGAAAAAAAAAAAAAAAGGAATGGAGTATAATGGTGATGGAGGAGGTTATGAAGCAAGGTGGTGGAGTGGAGAGGAAATTGAGGAAATAATGGAAGGCAGTTAGAGAGAAAGAAAAATAAGTGGTGGGGACTGGAAGGGAAACGAACTGGTGTAGTCAGATTTGAGGAAGGGGTTAGTGAATGGAAGCAGGGGAAGATGCGCCATTTTTTCTTTAGGTACAGTTAGTCAGTCATCCAGTCATATTAGTTCGGTCGGAAAGGGTTCAATGAGATATGACTGGGCAACGTTGCGTCTCCGCTCGTGAATAAATGAAACAATCTGGCTATTCAAACGATTAAAAAAACAGAAAAAGAAAAAGAAAAGCCATGTTTAACATTAAACCAACCTATGCCTAATGAGCTTAGGTCAAACCTAACGTCAGCTTACCATAATTGGGGGGATGGCGAAGGTGAGATGTTGCCGAGTCTTTTCTCCAGGCACTCGATTATGCCAGTATAACTGAATGACCAATTATACCCCGGAAAAAATCGCGGGCAGAATGATGGCGTGAAGTGGTGGAGAGAGAGAATGGTGAGAAGGAAGTGAAGCGTGGGAGGAGTAGGAGGGGGAGAAGGGGTGGAAGAGGGCATAGTTGGAGCAAAGAAGGTGCAGAAGGAAAAGAGTTAATAATACGGGAAAGCAAGAAAGCGAAAACGCACGCTTGGATGACCAGGGTATGAATGAAGTAGGCAAAACAAAAAAGGCGATGTCGATGCTTGAAAGGGAAGGAGGAAAGGAAGGAAGGGAGCCGAGAGGAAGGAAGGAAGGAGTAACGGAGGGAGAGAGGGAAAAGGGTACGAGGAAAGGAAGAGGAGATGGGAGATAGGAAGAACCGGAGAAATGAAGACAGGAATGTAGAAAGAAAGGAACATATGAAAAAGAAAAGAGCAGAGGGAAGCAAGTATGGATGAGAGGGAGGAAGAGAGAAAAGAACGGAAGAAGTAGAGAGAGAAGGGGCGGAACGAACGGGGGGGGTGAACGAAGAAAGGAAAGTAGGAAGGAACGGAGGAGAGGAAAGTAGAATGGGAAGAGGGGAAGAAGGGGGGAACGAAAGAAGGAAGAGGAAGGAATGAGGGAAAGAAAGGAATGAACGAAGGGTGGAATCACGGAAGAAAGAGAGAGAGAGTGCAAGGGAACAAAGAAAAGGCTGGTATAAACTATGAATCGAGGGAAAAGAGAGACGGAGGGAAGAACAAACAAAAAGAGGGTAAAGTGTGGCAAGGGAGGAGGAAGGGAGAAAGGTAGGAAATATGGGAGTGGTGCGAAAGTGTGAAAAGAAAGAAAGGAAACAATACAGGATGACATGGCGATAAAAACAACTGCATAGGGACAGGCGCAAACAAAAGTATGGGATACCAGTATAGTGTGCTTTGTGAGCGCGTGATTAGCTAGCAAGCGTTTGCACATACGCCTGTCATCATAATTTCATCTTAGTGTAAACTTTCAAAATTTGTGGCCAGGTAGTTGAACATTAACAAAAGAATAACTGAGCAAAAATATTTATTTTCTCACGTGTTCTAGCTCTCTCATTTTCTCTCTGGATGTTCGTATAGCGCGATACCTCAGCATTTATCACACGCGCAATGGTCATTTCCCTGCTCCCGACTTGCCACGTCAACAAGTGTTGTTCCAAAGACAGAATATAACAAATAGTGCAGATGCACCGAACAAGCAAATCAGCTGATTAGTTGTTTTGGCTACAGCGTGTGGAATGTAAGCTGCGACTCTGAGTATGTACACTGTTTCATAGTACCACAGGATGAACACCATGTTTAGTAAAGTAAATATGGAAGGAGTTAAGAAAAGGGATAAAGGAAGAAAGCAGGATTATTTCTACCCAGAACTAGTGGAAATGGAGACTTATAACAAGTTGGTTGAACGAGTGAGCAGATTAGAGAAGTCATTTCAGAGTGAAATGGATGAAATAAAAAAGCAGTTCCACATGCAGAAGGAGGAAAATGAAAAAAATTAGTAAAGGAAGCTAACAGGATAGACACAACAATAGATGAGCTTTTATTTGAGGTTGGTACACTCAGAAGGAAGATTAGTGAAATGGCAAGCACAGTTGTCAAACATAAGAGTATTATGGAAGAGTTCAGAAATGATACAGAGACAATTAGGCTAGCACTCTGATAGATCATAGCAGTGATATTGGGGTGAAGATAACCCAGGTGAATGAAGCGATGCAAAGCTACAAAAATGCTGTGGAAACCACATATGCTGAAATGGTGAAAGTAAAGAAAGACTTGGAAACAAGAGCTGAAGAAAACAGAAAAGGTGGCTGTTGCATACATGAATGAAACAATATATCTTACTCTCATGTCCCTGGACTTGAATCTTCTTAATTCTCTACTCTCTGGCTTCCGCTTTCATTTCATTATCTCACTAAGTATATCTGTCTCTTATTGTATCCTCTAACTCTATGAAAAATTCTTTGACACTCTTACTCCTAAGATCGAACACATCCTATCAATTCCTCCTGTCTCTGAAATCTCGAGTCTAGAAGATTTCAAGGTTCACCACCACCTTCGGCTCTTCTCTCCTTTAACTGATCCATCTTGTGAAGAAGCCAACATCTTTTCTCTCCTTAATGACCTACAGCAGGTTATACAGCCCCTTACCCATATCCCTGACTGCTTTGTAGAAAGTTCCAACGTACCTGACCTCTTCCTTGCAATTAATCCTTCTCCTTACACAGTTAATCTTTCCTCTCCTTTAGGCTCCTCCGATCACAACCTTATCAGTTCAACCTTCCCTGTTGCTACAGTAAGACCTGTGGACCCTTACGAGAAGCGTCGGTTGTGGCACTTTGAAACTGCTGATTCGGAGGCCCTCAGGCAGTACTTGTTTGATTTTCCCTGAAATGATTATAGCTTCCATGACCGAGAGCCATCTGAGTGTGCCTTGCTTATTTCGGAGGTTATTCCTTTGGGCATGGTAGCATACAAGAGGATTTTTTTTAAATAACAGAACAGAGGAAGGAAAAAACAGACGAATAAAAAAAAATCCATACACCAGATTACTGGTGTCCTCCATTCATGAAATATCTGTAACAGTTGGACTTCAACAGGTGTAGGTTGAAGTCTGGGGGGAAATAACTCCGGGGAAGCGAGTTCCAGAGAGATGCAGTTCGGGGAATAAAAGGATCCTGATAGGCAGAAGTTCTGCAATATGGCTGTGTGACATTCCAGTCATGAGCACTGTCAGATTTCCGTGTAGCACGAGGGAAGGCATAGAGAGGTGGCACAAAGGACGCAACTTGGTCTGAGCATTGCCATAAAGATATCTCTAAAATAATGCAAGGAAGGCAACATTCCTTCTGACTTGTAGGGGAGGTAGTTTATTTATAATAGCAGGGTTATTAATAATTCCAACAGCTTTGTTCTGAATTTTGTCTAGTTGTTTTAATGCAATCTCTTCACATCCATCCACAAGGGTGAGCAATATTCAAGCTGAGAACACACATGATTCTTATATATTATAACCAACTGCTCATCAGTGATGAAGTTAAGGACGCTTTACAATAATCCAAGTTTCTTTGAAGAGGTTTTGGCAAGTGATCTGACATGAGAGGTCCAGTTGAGGGCATTGTTCATTGAGACGCTGAGAATTTCAGTACTTTTGGAGATGAGTATATTAATAGCATTGAAGGTAATATAAGAATCTGGCAGTATCTGTCTATTAATAAATTGCATATATTTGATTTTACTGGCGTTAAATGAGACAAGGTTGTTTTGTCCCCATTCACTGATCATAGATAAGTCTTGATCTATGGAGATGGCTGTACTGAGTTGAGAATTAAAGATATTAGACTTTGTTAATGGGTGTTTGAGTGTGAGTGAACTATGAAATGTTGAGTCATCTGCATATGAGTGGATGGGATTGTGGGTGACAGATAAGAGATCATTAATATGAACCAGGAACAGGGCTGGTGCTAGATCTGATCCCCGTGGAAATTGGAATATACATCATCTACTTTTACTCTTATTTTTTCTGTCGCTGAGATATGAGGCAAGCAGAGGAACAAAAGATGTTATTCCATAGAAAGGGAGTTTGGACAGCAGGGAACGGTGCCGTAGTCGAAAGCTTTAGAAATATCAAGGGCTACTGCATGAGTTTCTCCATGTAGGTCGATTGATTGATGGATGGTATGAGCTGGGAGATTGAGTTTGTCAATGGTAGATCTTTCGTGGTGAAATCCATATTGTCTATCACTACTTAAGTTGTTGGATTCAAGATGTTTAACTATGTGTTTATTGATTAAAATTTCAAATCCTTTACCAAGAGATGTGACAGCTATTGGTCGGTAATCAGAGGGGTCAGGATGGAAAAAAGGCAGAATATAAGAGGGAAGTGGAGGAGCGATTGGGTAAATATGGATTGGAGCAGATGTGGGATGTGGAAGGTGTGTGCAAGATATTCACAGAAGAAATCTGTGCAGCATGTGAGGTGGTGTGTGGGGTGAAGAGAAGACGAAAGGGGGTGAATGGAACAGTATAGTGAATGAAAAGGTGAGAGAGGCTGTGGCACAAAAGTAGAAAGCATAATGTGAGTGGATGAGAAACAGGGGCGTGGAAGAAGTTGAGGGACGGAAGAGAGAGTTATATGTAGAGAGGAAGAGAGAGGTGAAAAGATTAGTAAGAGAGAGAGTAAAAAGAGGTGGATGAGGAATTTGGAAGGAGTTTGATTGTAAAGTGAAGGGAATATAAGAAAATATTCTGGAAAGAGGTAAAGAGAGTTAGACAGGGTGCCAAGGAGCTAGTTGGGGAGTGAAAGATAAAAATGGTACTTTACTAGTGGAGAAGGGAGAAAAAGTGAGCAGATGGAGAGAACACACTGCCGAGTCCCACCGACATATGATCCACGTCACTGCTTTTTGTCATGCTCAGACCCACCAACATGCATTGTACGCCACTCAATTGCAAGGCCCGTCGTGTGCACATTTTTCAACATTCGCGGGTGGGTGATTTTTGGTAGGCATATGTGGGAGACCTTCCTCTACCTGCTGTCAAGCAGGGATATTGCCTAGCCGCACCTGACCCCGCCTCCCCCCCTCCCCTCCACACTCAGCAATTCACCTGTTAGCAGTAACCTGGCCAGTAGAGACCCATTGCCCCACAGTCTCTCTAATGACGAAATTCACGGTGAAAGTTATTCCTGAGGTGGAGGACAAAGAAACAAAGAAACTAGAGGGAGAAACAAACTGAAGTGATGAGGTTGCAATGTCGTAAAGGAAAGTGCCATATGATTGCATTTTGGGTGAGTGAAAAATGCTTTTTTCGCCTATTTTATTATGTAAAAACCAATATAGACTTGTACTACACATAAATTCGTACAAAATGAATAAATAAATACGTAGTCCAAAGTCGCTTGAATTAGTTAACCCTTCCATAGTTCGTTTTCTTTGTAGCCAGGTACCCTGTGAAAGAAGGAAAATCTAAGGGTGACTGACACCTGTAGCAACATTTATAAGATCAGGAGGGCGATTTCTCTATGAATTTTCGATGTTTCTCACCAAAAGTGGAGGTTTGAACCAAAAAAACAAAAAGTTGAAAATCTGTTTGGACTGGGTGGGTTAAGGAATTGTTGAACAAAGAGAATGAAAGTAAAGCAAGTGTAAGTGGCTGGGAGACGGAGGGATGTGAGAAGAGAAGAAGAAATCAGTAGGATGGAAGTTGTAGAAGCAATGAAGAAAGTTAAAATGGGGAAAACCCCAGGAATTGATGGAGTGTGTGGTGCAATGCTGAAGCATGGGGGAGAGATAGTAGTAGAATGGATGTGGAAGATGTGCAGATTGGCCTGGGAGGAATGTAGAGTCAAAGAGGATTGGAAGTCAGGTATAATTATTCTCCTGTACAAAGGAAAAGGGGAAAAAGAAGTAAGTGGTAAGAAGTATGTCTCCTTAGTGTAATAAGAAAAGTATACTGTATGGTAGGATACTTACTGACAGAGTTAGGGAAATAACAGAGGAACTACTTGGAGAAGAACAGGGAGGTTTTAGGAAGGGAAGAGGTTGTGTGGAACAAATATTCATTCTTAGATCTTTGGTGGAAAAGTTTCTAGAGAAGGGAAAGGAGTTGTATGCTGCCTTTATGGATTTGGAAAAAGTATATGGCAGGGTGGATAGACAAGGATTGTGGAAAGCATTAAGAGTATTATGATGGAGTAGAAGGGATGTTGTTGAATGCCGTGAAGAGTATGTATGAGGGTGCTTAGGCTGCAGTGTGTGCGGATAGTGAACTGAGTGAGTTTTTCTATTTGAAGATTGGATTGAAAGAGGGATGTGTCGTGTCTCCATGGTTGTTCAATCTGTATATGGATGGGGTTATAAAAGAGATAAAAGGTAGGGCAGTGGATGTTGGAGCAACCCAAGTGTGAGAGGGCAGTGTTTGGAAACTCCCTGTACTGTTGTTTGCAGATGATACTGTGTTGTTAAGTGAAGACGAAGGGGAGCTGCAAAGCTTGGTGTATGAGTTTGGGAGAGTGTGTAAGAAACGGAATCTAAAGGTGAATGTAAGGAAGAGTAAAGTTATGGTCTTCGAGAAAAGTGAAGTCAGTGAATGTACAGTGAGGATGGATGGGGAGGAATTGGAAAATGTGGGTACATGTAAGTACCTGGGTAGTTTGATGAGTATGGATGGAAGTTTAGAGGATGAAGTGCTTGAAAGGGTACAACGAGGAAGAAAGGTGTCTGGTTCTTTGAAAGCAGTGTTAAGAAACAGATGTGATCACGGAAGTGAAAAAGTTACTATATGACAGTATTGTGATGCCAACTCTAATGTATGGAAGTGAAGCTTGGACTCTGTTGGAGGGACGGAAGTCAAGAGTGAGAGGGGTGGAAATGAGTTATTTGAGAGGAGCATGTGGAGTCACATGGAGAGACAGACTGAAAAATGAGGAAGTAAAGGAGCTTTGTGATGTGGATGTGGATGTGATAGGAAGCATTAGGAGAAACACACTGAAGTGGTTTGGCCATGTGGAGAGGATGGAAAGTGAGAGACTGATGAGGAGAGTGTATGTGAGTGAGGTGAAGGGGGCAAGAGGGAGGGGGAGGCCAAAGATGAGAGGGAGGGATGGGGTGGAGAGGTATATGAGAGAAGGGGGTGTGACCTGCGAGCAAGGCAGTGAAATGGCGGGGGACAGGGCGGCGTGGAGGGGATTTGTTTGTGGCCACCCCTTACGGGAAAAGGCGTCTGCTAATAGATAGATAGAGAGCATACTATTTTTTTTTTTCATATCCTTGATGAATGCAAAAAACTGTTGGCTTAAACATGCTTGTTCTAATGCTGTCCACAACAAGAAGAAGGCCTGCAAAAGGTACCGGAGCCAACCCACCCCTGAATCTCATCTCTTTTATGCTTCTGCCTGGAATTGTACTGAGTCTGTTCTTCACTCTGTTAAAACCATATTGTACTAAAGGCTCTGAACTCTCAAACTCGAATTCCTCTTGCTCCTTCTATCACCTCGTCTAAACACTTTCTAACAACTTTTTCTCATCATCCTTCCCTCCTCTTTTCCACTCTGATGGCTCTGTAGGTATTTCTTCCAATGATAAAACAGAAATCTTCACTCAGACTTTCCCCTCCAATTCCAGCTGAGATAATTCTGGTGTTGTTCCTCCACATTTCCCTCTCTCTGACTTCCTCATGGCTGACATTAAGGTTCCTTCAGTTGATTTATTTTCTTCCATCAATGGCCTCAATACTAAGTAGGCATATGGGCCTTGCGGGGTCTTTCCTGTTATCCTCAAGAGCTTCTATGCTTACACCCTGCCTAGGAAAACTCTTTTGTGTTTGCCTATCAGCTTGTACCTTTCCTTCTTCCTGGAAGTTTGCTCTTATTCAGCCCATTGCAAAGAAGGATGACCATTCACATCCCTCTAACTATCACCCACGTTCTTTAACATCCTGTGTTTCAGAACTTTTTGAGTCTGTTCTTGACAAAACTTTTTAAAGCACCTCTCCCATGAAAACCTTCTTTCTGATCGTCACCATGAGTTTCGCCAGGGACGTTCCAATGGCGATCTTCTCACCTATCTTTCAGACTCCAGGTCATCCTCCTCTTAGGATATCGGCGAGGCTTTGCCATTGCACTTGACATCTCAAAGGTTTTCGATCGAACCTGGCAGAAAATCTTTAATTTCCAAGCTCCCCTTTTCCGGTCTCTATTCCTCTATTTGTGCCTTCATCTCTTGCTTCCTTTCAGATTGTTCTATATCTGCTGCTGTAGACGGCCACGGATCTTCTCCTAATCCTATCAATAGTGGTGTTCCTCAGGGTTCTGTCCTATCACCAGCTCTCTTCCTTTATTCATCAGTGACCTTTTACGGGCCCAAACTCACTTGCCCCTGAACATGAGATCGACAAGACAAAAGAAGGCACCGGGTTAGAGCTGCTTCAGTATTTGAGTCTGAACCTTGGAGAGACCCCTGAGCCTTGTTTCCTGTTGACGGTCACATGTTCGGGGGCAAGTGTGTCCGGGACCTAAGCTGTACATCCAGCCTTATCAACTCCTAGCATGATGGCCCCACCCTTCACCTTTCCATTCGCTTTCCCAAAGCGTCCATCTCAGCAGTTACTTGAACAGACAAAGGATGAGGCAAAGGCACACCTAATATCTGACTTGGTTCCTATCTCTGATTGTGGTACAAGTAATCTTCTTGTAATTAATGCATCAAAAGCTCAGTTCTTTCATCTATCAACCCGACCAAATCTTCCACAGGAATACCTTCTAATTTTTTACAATATCCAGCTCAATCCTGCATCATGTTTAAACATACTTGGGGTTTCATTCTCTTGGGATTTATCTGGGAAAGAACATATTGCCTCTCTTGTAAAGTCTGCCTCTAAGAGATTAGGTATGTTACGTCGACTCTGTAACTTATTTACCCCTGGATAATTATTCACTTTATTCACGGTTTTTATTTGCCCCTTTGAAGAGTTCAACTCACGTGTGGGGAGGTTCCCCACATACAGCCATTCTGAACAACATGGAGCCAAAGGCTTTATATCTCATTATCTCTCCTCCTTTTACTGGCACTCTTCAACCTTTGTCTCTCTGATGCAGTGTTTCATATTTATCTCCTCTCTATCGATACTTCAGTGGTCACTGCACATCTGAATTGTCCGCTTGCATCCCTCCGTCACTTCGGTAGGCGTGAATCACCTGACTAGCAACAAATTCTCATCCCTTTTCTCTCCAACAATCTAATGCAAGAGTTAACTGTTACTACCAGTCCTTTATGTATGCAGCAGGTCAACTCTGGAACTGTCTTCCTCTTTCAGTATTTCATATTGCCTACGATCTCCAGTCCTCCAAACGCAGCGTGTCCAGGCATCTCGAAATGAACGGATCTTGAATTTCGCTCTCTGTTATCTTGCTTTTTTTTTTTTTTTTTGAGGGAACAATTTACTGGCTTCTGACATTTGGTTCCTTCCTACTTGCACACAAAAAACTAATCATTTCAAGAATAACAATTCTCAGAAATGCCAATTTTTCCAGCCATGTTGCAAAAGACTATAATCCATAAATCTGAAGAATTCAGATTCTTGCATGTGAACTAGATTACACATATTCAGAGTAGTAAGTCGCCGAGGTCCACACCAACACTGATCGCAGTCCAGATTTCGACTGTGGTCCCCCTTATCACTATCACTGCTCTAATATAAATGGCAGGTTTCATTTTTTTCCCTCGTCAAAATCTTGTAAATGTACAGCCTAGTAAGCGATGAAGATATTTGTTTTACTCACAAAATTATGTCCAACATGTGCTTTTTACTGCAGTGCTTGTACTCTCATTGGAAGCATGTGTAAATGTTTCATTTTGAGCAATTCTTTTTTCGAGACAATGCAGTGAACGTTTCATGCATAAATTACTGCCATTATAAGAATTTTTATTTATTTATTTATTTTATTTTTTTATGCTAGGAAGAAGGAAGCAAAGGCCAGGAGCCCACAAACCGTTCCTTCCAGAAAAAAACAAAAACAATACAATGGAAAGCCAAATTCAAGATCTGATCGTTTCGAGATGCCTGGACACACTGCGTTTAAAAGACTGGAGATCATAGGAAGTAGGAAATACAGACAGAGAGGGACAGTTCCAGAGATGACCTGTTGCATAAATGAAGGGCTGGGAGTAATGGTTAACTCTTGCATTAGAGAGTTCGACAGAAAAGGGATGAGAGTTTGTTGCTAGACGGGTGCTACGCGTCTGTCGTAGAGGTGGGGGGATGCAAGCAGACAGTTCAGAGAAGCGGTGACCATTGAAGTAACGATAGAAAAGAGATAAAAATGTAACAGTGCAGCAAAGAGACAGAGGATGAAGGGAGCCAGTAAGAGGAGGAGAGTTGATGAGACGAAAAGCCTTTGACTCCACCCTATTGAGAAGAGCTGTATGTGGGGAGCCTTCCACACATGAGAGTTGTACTCTACACAGAGGCGAATAAAACCCGCGTATAAAGTCAACAACTTGTGCAATGGTAAAGAAGGTACGGAGTTGGCTTAGCACACCTAAACTCTTGGAAACAGATTTTAGAAGAGATGTAATATGATCTTTCCAAGATAAGTCACGAGTGAATGAAACCTCTAGCATGTTCAAGGATGAAGCAGGATTAAACTGAATATTATTAAACATCAGTGGATGCTCCTGTGGAAGATTTTTCTGGGTTGATAAGTGTAAGAAATGAGTCTTTGATGCATTAAAAATAACAAGATTATTTTCACCCAAGTCAGAGATACAAGCCAAGTCAGACATTAGGTTTGCCATAGCCACATCCCTTGTTTGTTGAGGTAACTGCTGAAATGGAAGTTGTGGGAACCGAATGGAGAGGTGAAGGGTGGAGTCAGCAGCGTACGAATGGATAGGGTTAGATGTACAGCTCAGAAGGTCATTGATGAATAAAAGGAAGAGAGTTGGTGATAGGACAGAACCCTGAGGAACACCACTGTTGATAGATCTAGGAGAAGAACGATGGCCATCTACAACAGCAGCTATAGAACGACCAGAAAGGAAGCTGGAGATGAAGGAACAGATAGAAGGATAGAAGCCGTAAACGGGCAGTTTGGAAAAAAAAATGATTTATGCCAGACACGATTGAAAGCTTTTGAGACATCAAGTGCAATGGCAAAGCTTTCGCCAAAGTCCCACGAGAAGGATGACCAGGAGTCTGAAAGGTAGGAGAGAAGATCGCCAATGGAGCGACCCTGACAGAACCCATACTGATGATCAGAAAGAAGGTTGTGATCGGAAAGATGCTTTAAAATTTTTCTATTAAGAATTGACTCAAAAACTTTTGAGACACAGGATATTAAAGCAATTGGACGATAGTTAGAGGGTTGGGAATGGTCACCCTTCTTTGAGACTGGCTGAATGAGAGCAAACGTCCAGCAAGAAGGAAAGGTACAAGTTTACAAAGGTGAAAGAGTTTACCTAGGCAGGGTGTAAGCAAAGAACCACAGTTCTTGAAGACAGCAGAAGGTACTCCATCAGGCCCATATGCCTCGTTAGTATTGAGGCCAGTGATGGCAGAAAATACATCAGCTGACAAAATTTTAATGTCAGCCATGAGGAGGTCAGAGGGGGGAAGTGATGGAGGAACAGCACTGGAATCGTCTAAGGTGAAAATGGAGGAGAAAGTCTGAGTGAAGAGATTTGCTTTATCAGTAGAAGAAATAGCTACAGAGCCATCAGAGTGGAAAAGAGGAGGAAAGGATGATGAGGTAAAGTTGATAGAAAGGTTTTTGGCCATGTGCCAGAAGGAGCGGGAAGAATTCGAGTTGGAGAGTTAGTACGGATGAAATTATTTTTAGCTGAGTGAAGGACAGTCTTAGAACAAGCCCGGGCAGAAGCATAAAAAAGATGTGATTCAGGGGTAGGTTGGCTCCAATACCATTTGTAGGTCCTCTCCTTGTTGCGGTCAGCATTAGAACAAGCGTGATTAAACCAAGGCTTTCATGCATTAGTCAAAAGATATGAGAAAGGAATATATGCTTCCAATCCCGATAGAATAACCTCCTTAACCCGCCGAGTCCCATCGACGTACGGTGTACGTCAAACTTTTTTCCGCGGACAGACCCAACGACGTACACCGTACGTCATGCAATTGCAAGGCCCATTGTGTGCACACTTTTCAACATTCGCGGGTGATTTTTGGTAGGTATATGTGGGAGACCTTCCTCTACCTGCTATCAAGCGGAGATACTGTCTGGCCCCTCCTAACCCCCCTTTCCCCCCCTCCCCCCACACTGGGCAATTTACCTGTTAGCAGTAAGCTGGCCAGTAAAGGTATGTTGCCCCACGGTCTCTCTAATGACGAAATTCACGGTGAAAGTGATTCCTGAGGTGGAGGACAAAGAAAAAAAGAAGCTAGATGTAGAAACAAACAGAAGTGATGGGGTGGTAATGTCGTAAATGAAGGTGCCATATACTGGGGTTTTGGGTAAGTGAACAATGCTTATAAATGCCTATATTATTGTGTGTAAACAATTATAGACTTTTACTACACATAAATTCGTACCAAATAAATGAAATAAATATGTAATTTAAAGTGGCTTGAATTAGTCAACCCATCCATAGTTCGTTTTCTTAGCCAGGTACCCTGAAAAAGAAGTAAAACGTAAGGTTGTGTGACACCTGTATCAACATTTTTTCCCTCAGGATCGCGATTTCACTATGAATTTTCGATGTTTCTTACCAAAAGCGAAGGTTACCCATCCATAGTTCGTTTTCTTAGCCAGGTACCCTGAAAAAGAAGTAAAACGTAAGGTTGTGTGACACCTGTATCAACATTTTTTCCCTCAGGATCGCGATTTCACTATGAATTTTCGATGTTTCTCACCAAAAGCGAAGGTTTCAGCCAAAAAACAAAAAGTCGAAAATCGGTCGGGATCTAGGGGTAGGCTGGGTAAAAAACCAGTCGAGATTCGGCGGGTTAATGCGGAAAGCACACTCAGATGGCTCCCGGCCATGGAAGCAGTAATCATTCCAGGGAAAATCAAAGAACTACTGCCTGAGGGCCTTCCAATCTGCAGCTCCAAAGTGCCATAGACGACGTTTCTTTGGAGGGTCCATAGGCCGTACAGGAGTGATATGACAGGTTAAGGTTATAAGGTTATGATCGGAGGAGCCCAATGAAGAGATAAGATTAACAGTGTAATCAGATGGATTAGTTGTCAGGAAGAGGTCGAATATGTTTGAACTCTCTTCAAGGCGGTCAGGGATACGGGTAGGGTGCTGTACAAGCTGCTCTAGGTCATTAAGGATAGAATAGATGTAGGCTTGTTCACCAGGTGGATCAGTGAAAGGAGAGGAGAGCCAAAGGTGGTGGTGAACATTAAAATCTCCTAGAGTGGTTATTTCAGAGAAAGGAGAAATGGATGGAATGTGTTCCATCATAGAAGTAAGATAGTCAAAGAATTTTTGATTGTCAGTATAATTAGGAGATAAGTAAACAGCACAGATATAATTAGTCAGCTGAAGCCAGTAAGTAGAGAGAATTCAGAAGAATCAAGTTCAGGAACACGAGAGCAAGATAGATCGTTGTGTACATACACACAACAGCTACCTTTGTCTTTGAAATGAGCATAGAGAAAGTAGGAGGATACGGAAAAGGGATTCCTCAGACAGCTGAGTCTCTGTTAAGAAAAGAAGATGAGGATTAGAGGAGAGGTGATGTTCAACAGAAGGGAAGTTAGAGGAATGGCCGTGATTGTTGCAGAAATGAAGAAGAAGTGAGTCAGACAATGGTTTCAGGCAGCTTTCAGTGTCGTCTCCGGGAGAGAGGCGGATGGTGGGGGCATTTATGGTCCCCCCCTCCAGGGGACTCTGAGGCTTCGTTAGTCGTAGCCATTTTGCTTTTTAATTTTGAAAAAGAAGTGTAGTGTGTACTGTGCATGTAGTTTGGTGTTGACAGTTAGAGAAACTTGTATTAGAGAGCATGCTAGCTTACTCTTTTTGTTACTAAGACACTGAAAAAGTTCAGCAAAGGGGGATGGTCGGGAATTAGTCCCGAGGGCTGATGAAACGGGAGCCCCAGCTCTCCCTGTCACCAGCTTTCCATCCACCTTGGGAGTACTGCCCTGCTCGACTGGTGCTACAGTCTACTCCTGTGCTCAAAATGACTTATGACATCTTCCCACAATAATTCTATTAAGCTATCATAGCTATGTAATTATGACATTTTCTTAACCATTTCTTTCATGCTACCGTCAGAAAATTTTTATCAGCTAGGGAGTTACAACTACCATTCATTAACCCGTCAGCGATGACAGAAATCTTAATCATTGTATTCTGGCTACTGTCGGACTATTATATACGGCTCTGAGTCATTTGTGGTCGTTGAATAATATTATACATATATCATGCATATTTATCTACATAAAAATCTTTTACCCGACATATTTAAAGGGAAGTTATCAGGAAGGTTTATAACGTGGGTGAGAATGTTTATAGATGCTGGCAAAGGATATATATATAAGATAGATAGATAGAGAGAGAGACAGATAGATAGACAGACAGATTTAGATATATAGATAGACAGATGGATAGATAGATAGATAGATAGATAGATAGATAGAGCCTTTTGCCAGTATCTTAAGATTCTCGTCCTTTAACAAATTACCCATACACATTTGCCGGCAGCAACTGTTGCAAATTCCATTCATGTTCGTCAGCGGAGAAGTGCAGGTGCGGTCTTATTCTTCCTCCGTGGTCTCAGTACCATTCTAAATTCAGTTCATTTTTCCTACAGTCCATATCCCCTCTGATTACGGACCAATAGCATTCACATCTTCTCTCGGAAGGGAATTTGAAATTTTAAATAATAAGCACATAGTTAAACATCTTGAATCCAACAACTTAATTAGTGATAGACAATATGGTTTTCTCCACGATGATCCACCATTGACATACTCAATCTCCTGACTCATATCATCCATCAGTCAATCGACCATTATGGAGACACTCATGCAGTAGCCCTTGATATTTATAAAGCTTTCAACAGAGTATGGAATTGTTCCCTGCTGTCCAAACTTCCTTGCTATGGACTAATGTCTTTTGTTCCTCTGCTTTCGTCATATCTCAGTGACAGAAAAATAGGATTAAAAGTAGATGATGGATATTCCAATTTCCACTCAATTAATGCTGGCATGCCACAGGGATTAGTTCTGGCGCAAACCCTGTTCCTGGTTCATATTAATGATCTCTTACCTGTTCCCCACAATCCCATCCGTTCATATGCAGATAAATCAACACTTCACAGTTCATTCACACTCAAACACCCACATCCAAAGTCTAATATCTCTAACTCTCAACTCAATACAGCCACCTTCATAAATCAAGATTTATCTATGATCAATGAATGGGGACAAAATAACCTTGTCTCATTTACCAACCCAAGGCATCCCGTCGACGTATGGGTTCGTTGCCACGTTTTGTCACAGTGACACGCGACAACGTACCCATACGTAATGCAAATGCAAGGTCCGTCATTTGCACATTTTTCAAGTTTCACAGGTGATTTTTGGTAGACATATGTGTAAGACTTTCATCTACCTGCCATGAGGCGGGGATACTGCCTGGCCCCACCTGACCCCCCTCTGCCCCAACAAGCCATTTTCTCGGCAACTTGCCTGTTAGCAGTGACATGACCAGTAAAGACATGTTGCGCCATGGTCTCTCCAATGACGAAATTCACGTTGAAAGTTATTCCTGAGGTGAAGGACAAAGGAAGGAAGAAGTTAGAGGAAGAAACAAAAAGAAGTTATGAGATGGTAATGCCGTAAAGGAAGGTGCCATATGTTGATATGTTTGGTGAGTGAACAGCGCTTAGATCGCCTATATTACTGTTTGAAAACCAATATACTCTTGTACCACATATAATTTCGTACCAAATAAATAAATTAATACCTATTTTAAAGTGGCTTGAATTAGTTACCCCTCCCATAGTTCGTTTTCTTTGAAGCCAGGTACCCTCATAGAGCATGAAAAGGTGAGGGTACTCTCACCTGTAGCAACATTTATAAGGCCAGGTGGGCGATTTCTCTTTGAATTTTCGATGTTTCTCACCAAATGCGGAGTTTTGAGCAAAAAAAAAAAA
>JAGKTI010014325.1:0-21815 GCA_018397915.1 Birgus latro
CTTCGTTGGCACCCTGTCTAGCTCTCTTTACCTCCTTCCAGAACATTTTCTTACATTCCCTCCACTTTGCACTCAAATTCCTTCCAAATTCCTCATCCACTCTCTTCTTACTCTCTCTTACTAATCTTTTCACCTCTCTCCTCCTCACTACATATAACTCTCTTGTCCGTCTCTCAGCTTCTTCGTTGCCCCTGTTTCTCATCCAGTCATTATATGCTTTCTTCTTTTGTGCCACAGCCTCTCTCACCTCTTCGGTCCACCATGCTGTTCCCTGAACCCCCTTTCGTCTCCTCTTCACCCCACACACCACCTCACATGCTGCACAGATTTCTTCTGTCAATACCTTGCACACACCCTCCACGTCCCCCATCTGCTCCAATCTATATTTACCCAATCGTTCCTCCACTTCCCTTCTATATTCGGCCTTTATTCCATCCTCTTGTAACTTTTCTACCCTCCTTGTAACAAATACTTCCTATATATACACCAAAATAAGGTACAGTAATTGATAGTGCCATACACCTGGAATTGGCTAATTATCACTTGGCAACATCCAACCTGCACTCGTTCACTAATTTCCCCTGCTTTTTTCCCCGTGAAATATGCCACATGAGCTATTCTCGTAATATAAATGTATATAAGAAAGGAAGGGAGAAGCCTGAGTGATATTTATATTCACCTGGAACTACCTAATTTATTATGTACTGTCTAGATTTCCTACGACTTATTTCTTAGCATATACATTAGCAGCCGACATTTTCAACTCTTGGCTACCGAGATACCTACATCTTAGTTCACTGCCATCCTTCGCTCTGGAGGCACGTCGCAGTCGCGCCCCTCCATTTCTGCCACTTTTGCGCCCATTATAAAAGGCCCTCTGACCTCTACCCCAACTAAACATCGTGTGGGAAGCGGTAAAGGACTGTAGATATATATATAAGTGTAATAAAGTACTAGAAATAATAAAGTGTGAGTGTGTATATGAATAAGAAATGACAATACGAGTGGCGAATTAGCGTGAGTGGGAGGCTTGTACGCGCTCGTATTTTACATTGCTTTCAGTGTTTTTTTTTTTTTCGAGTATGGATTCCAAACTACTTGGAAATCATTGAATAGTGTTTCTAGTGTTAATATCTGGCAGCTGTATTCATATTACAGGAAGTTGGGAAGTGTAAAGTGGAGACTTAGATACCCAACTTCAGAAGTCTCCACAAGTTCTACGGTAGTCGACGAGTGCTAAAAAAAATCCCAGGAGAAAGCTGAAGGTATGTACAATATGCATTTGTAATTAGAATATTCTAGGACTAATAACTGATTTTTGGCAAATATTTTTAAAAAGTCAGTCGAAGCGCAGGTTTGCCCCGCGGGATGGGCACGGCGCACCTCCGACAACCCCACGGTTTAAGGGTTAATATGTCAATGTATGAGGATCATAACCATACCCAGCAAATTCTATTTCTCCTAGGAATATTGCTATTCTTAAGGAAAATGTGACTGTGAGACACATTACAGGAAAAGTGAGAAATGTTACTAGTGCGAATTTTATTTTTCATATACAGTAAAACCTCGATATAACAGACTTCAATAGACAGGAATTCGCTTTTATCAGACTCGAGGAGCTACCGGACTAAACTCCTATATATCAGAAAAAGTCCGATAAAGCCAGAAAGCAGTCCGGACTGCCTGACCACTTCAGCTATGTTCACCACAATAAGACAAGTAAAAGACATGTTTTTCAGTGCACAGTACAGTATTATTATGCCATCTGATTAATGTAGTGAAGGTATAACACAGTACAATACTGCAATGGTGGTGAAAACCACTGTCACTGCTAGTACTGGAGTCAGATTGTGGGTCATAGCCAGTCTTCTGAAGATAGCACTGCTTAACTGCTTAAAAGGTGATTGGTCTTCAGTCAAATGATACAATGCTACTTTATAGTGACCAAGAGGTTTTACTGACGTACACTGCTGAATGGATTTTGCTGCCTTACAGTTTTTCCAGCTCTCTACATATTTTGACATTTCAGTGTTTATATATATTCAGCAGACACATACATCAGTTCAGTTTTATCTGTTATTTGTTCAGCCTCCTTATAAAAATCTACAGCAGACCTTACTGTACAGCGACCTTGCAAAACTTGCCTGTAGACATTTCATTCTAGTAAAGCCCAATCCCATCCTGAGGGCCCTTGCCATGATAACTTTCCTGAAAGTTCCATTCAGCACTGCAGTTGTGGATGTCTTTGTAATAAGTTAGAGCTGCCATAGAATACCTATTCTTGAAGTGGGCTGCTGCCCCATCAGTCCACAATGATACATGTGTAAAATGAATACCAGGTACCAGGCAAAATTGATTTACTGTCTGGAAAGAATAAAAACTTAAAGGTAACATACTAAATTACAAACACAGGGGTTTTATCATTGGACTTCAATGCAGCTACTTGATTTTTTGTTCAAAGGTGTGCATGAGAAACGTTACATCATTTTCCAGTAACGTTCCTCACAGTGGGCATGTAATGTGTGTGACAGACCATATGGCTTACCAGGGTTTGTTTCAAAGTATCCCAGTGTTACATTATTAAAGCCTTGGGATGCTTATTTATAATATAAAGTTATGTTGGTATTCTCCAGTTTGTTAGCTGCGTATGGGAAAAATGGGGAAAAAAACATGAGACATGTTACACTTGAAATACATCCAGTTAATGGTTATTCTACATTCTGACCACAACATATATGTAAATAACCGTAGTGTCAATCACAACTCAAATAGACGCATTTTCAATAAAACTCGTTGTCAGCATTCCAAACAATAACATACTCTGGTCAATGATGTTATGAAAGTTGCAAAATTCAGCATTGATTTTCCTTTGGTGACATAACATAACAATTAATCCTGCAGCTCCCTTAGTTGACATTTTAGGCTCTTTTTCTCTTCAAATTCATAAAATTCAGTGATTAAGCTTTAAAATGATGTATAAGTTATATACTTTTAAGCAATTCTGATTTTGACACAAAAGGTTGACATCTTCATGGAATGACCCACTCACTTGATGTAGCATTCACTACTTCCTTCTCCTTTATCATTCTTTTTATGTATCTGCCCTCCTCTCTTCCTATTTCTCCCATCTTTCCTGTCACTTTCTACTACTGGTGCTTTTCTTTTACATGGAGTCACATGGAGAGACAGACTGACAAATGAGGAAGTGAAGGAGCACTATGGTGTGGATGTGGATGTGACAGGAAGTGTTAGGAGAAATACAGTGAGGTGGTTTGGCCATGTGGAGGGGATGGAGAGTGAGAGGCTGATGAGGGGAGTGTATGTGAGTGAGGTGGAGGAGGGGAGAGGGAGGAGGAGGCCAAGGATGAGATGGAGGGATGGAGTGGAGAGGTATATAAGAGAGGAGGGGTATGAGCTGGGAGCAGGTCAATGAAATGGCAGGGGACAGGGCGACATGGAGGCAATTTGTTTGTGGCCACCCCTTAAGAGATTAAGGTGTCTGGCAATAGATAGATACAGACTTTTCTTTCCTTTTAAGGTGGCTTTATACTGAGTGATGAGCCTAATGGTTTCTTGTAAACCACAAACCCTTTACAATGCTGGGCTGTAACCATATAACTAACCCATATGTGTTCCCTATGTGCCAGCAAGTGAGTTGGTGGAGGGTTAATGTCCCTCCCCATAAAACAACTACGGTACTAGTAACTCAAAGACAAATGGCCACCTATTATGGGATTATGGCATCTAGCCATAGACAGACTAAGAGATCTTCCAGCCTTTTTAAGAATGTTGTGTTACTGCATATAATAATAAACATGTGAAATTCAACCCAACCTGTCTTATTCTAATCAAACCTAAATTAATCTAGCCTAACTCACTCTGTGCCTTCTTGACCCCTGCACAGTTGACTTTATACACAGGTTTTATTTGTCCATGTAGAGTACAACTCTCATATGTGGGAAGGCTCCCTACACACAGGTCTTCTCAACAAGGTGGAATCAAAGGATTTTTGTCTCATTAACTCTTCTCCTCCTACTGGCTCCCTTCAACTCTATCTCTTCACCGCACTGTTGCATCTTCTTCTCTTTCTGTTGCTACTTAATTGGTCACTGCTCCTCTGAGCTGTCCACTTGCAACCCTCCAACACTATGGCAAGCATGTGGCACCAGTCTAGCAATAAACTCTCATCCTTGTCTGTCCAGCTCTCTAATGAAAGAGTCATTACTCCCAGTCCTTCATGTGTATATGCAATAGATCAACTCAAGAACTGTCTTCCTCTGTCTGTATTTCCTACTGCCTACCAGTAAGACCCTCAGTTTTTCAAACACAGTGTGTCCAGGCATCTCAAAATGAATGAATCTTGAATCTGGCTCTTTGTTATCTTTTTGTTTTTTTGTGGAGGTGTTAATCTTGTGGGCTTCAGGCCTATGGTTCCTTCTTCCTTAAAAAAAAAAAAAAAAAAAAGCTCCTAGGTGGAATTCAAGAGGAATGTATCATCATTTAAAACAAATTTCTACGTCTGAATGCATACAGTAAGTGGAAGTTCATCTGGAAGATATTGAGAAGACATAATAGGGGCATTAACAAAAAAAGAAAAAAAAAAGAAATAAATACAATTACTGTGATGCAGAAGTCAATTTGGATGAAAAACTACTTTTCGTAATCCAAAGTTACCCTCATCCTTTAAGGAGACATAGGACCATCTCTTACAAGTTAGCTATTGAATTGTATTCCTTTTTTACCTGCCTTTGAGTTGAGTCAGTGACTTTGGGAATGTGAACAGAAGTGCATTTTTGAATATGGAGAGGATCCATCAATAAACAAGGAAAATACAATACATAAAGGATAGGTTTGGTCTGGTTAGGGTAAGTTTGGTAAATTAGAATAAAACTATTTAGATTAGGATAAATAAGGTAGGGTTAAGTTGGTAAAATTTGAGTCTTGATAAACAAGCACTGGTAAGGGTAATTTTGCTAGAAAAAAATGGTGACTGTCTGTCTTGTAATGGGGTGTATAAAAGCCCGCGTTGCCCAGAGGCAAAGTGGGGATCCTCACTTTGGCTCAGAGGTAACGTGCGCGCGATACAAGCGCAGGGGCCTGATTTTGAATCTCGGCCAAAACAGTGATTAATTTATTCAGATTAATTTCAGTTATTACATTGGTCGGCAGCAGTGTGGGATGTGAGGTAAGGGCCATGAGGGTCATATATGTCGTGTTGACAGCCTTACATCTCGGTGGTGGCCTCCAATGCTACGCTACCATGTGGGAGAGCGAAACTGACCAAATTAATCACTAGGGGGAGAAAAGAGTAATGTAATGGGGTGTATAAAGGCCCGGGTTGCCCAGAGGCAAAGTGGGGATCCTCTCTTTGGCTCAGTGGTAACGTGCGCGCGATTCAAGCGCGAGGGCCTGAGTTTGAATCTATGCCAGGACAGTGATTAATTTATTCAGTTTCATTTCAGTTATTACAGCATGTTAGGGAATGTAAACAAACAGCTTTTTAAATACTTTTCACCACTTTTAAAAGTAATAAAAAACATAAAAACCTGAAAACACACTCAGAAAATACTCAGAGAATCCAATTTAGAGGTAAGGTAAAAGAGAAAACATAAAACTGCTAGTAGTAATTTTAGGTCTTCGTTTCATTTCGTTTTGTTTTTGAAGGCTGCAACATGCTTGCATGCGTCGGCCTTTTTGGATTGGAGCGTGTAGCATTTTATGACCGGATGCCCTTCCTGATGTCTACCAATGACCCTTGGGTGGATTCGATCCTCCGACCCTACGGCCAGAGCGGAGCGCTCTAACCCACTGAGCCAAAAACTACACTACATATAACTTTGCTATATCTTGATTTCATTGAAATGGGTGCCCCACAAATTACTCCAATCTAGTTTAAACATGTACTCCTGTGCAGTTTTCGTGATATTACTGGTGCGATACAGCACTATTCCAAACCATAACATAACCTTTAACTTTACCCATTACTGTGGACCAAAATCTTCGTAGTTTTAGACAATCAAAGTTATTATGCTGGAAAATTCTAACCAAAGTAATCTAGTCTACACCTAACCCCCTTAACCAACCTGATGAAGGGAGCATGAAACTGCATACTTCTTAGTGGAATATAAATCGTTAATTTGAGGTTCATTATTTTAGCTAATATCATGGAGGTCTGGTAGAGTAACCTAAATAATTCTGGAGGCATATAACTAATTTATGACAAAATCCTTCCCAAAAACTTACTCTCAATAGTGGAACATCATCATCAGAGGTGTCACCAAAAGTAAACTGTGGTTGTGAATCACGCATTTGGCACCTCTCATGGCTCCCAATACTTCCGTTATCATGACCTCCAGACACGTAGGAACTGGACAAAAAGCTGGCCGAGATACTTCTACAACGAGTACAAAACGTGGGCTTGATGGTGTCTGGTACAGGCTCATCTATGAGGGATAAGCGAGTTGTTACAGCGTCCAATAGCTTATCATCTAAGACTCCATCGCCTAGGGTCACATTTGAGGGTTCTATTTCATCGGCCGCGGCATTTATCGTTACGTCTGGTTCCTCTCTGTTCCCTATATTGACACCCACAGCATCCATGTTTACACTTTCCAGGTGATTATAGATGACATGAGAGGGTTCAGTACACATGGATAAAGGATATACTTTGATCATTTAGTGACGCTCTACAAGGCGCCAATCCCATTATTACTGATCGTCTTTTGTTTTTAATCATCGTCTATAAAATTTTCGGCTTCTGCTAAGAATGACATGCACCGTATTGGATTGTGGTCCTTACTATGACAATACCGAGCGCATCGTCAGTCTGATAGCCGTTTCTCAATGAAGGTAAATGATAAGATAATTTGTGGCAGAAAATAGATAACCCGCCACCGACGGGGAGGCGGGAGGGTTGCGCACGTCCCTCTTTCACCGCCATATTGGATCTCTGCGTTGCACACGGCACTCAAGGTGAGAAGATCGCGGGGCTTTCAGATTTTTACAAGGTACCGTAGGTCAAAACTCTTATGACATGTTGTTAAGGAGAGTCACTGAGTGTCAGGCAATCGTTTGGTCTCCAACACAGTAAGGGAACACTATTATTTCGCTAGTAAACGAGAGTATTTCTACCTTATGCCTGGCGAGACATAAAAATGACGCCAGCCACAAAGGGCAAATATTTCAATGATTATTTACATGTTAGAACTAACGAGGCGTTTAACAGTTTCCCAGCATATGTATATCGTTTGTGTATAGAAAGCCAGTGATTGGAACACATGACTTGTTATTCGTTACTTCAAGGGTTAGGCAAATTGTTTAGTTACCGCAGATAACGGCGTCTGAATCAGCTGGTCGCATCTTCCATAAATAATACATTGAACTCCTTATCTTTGTACTCACAGGACTTACCTATTTAACTCCTAGTCTTTATTTTATCATTTAATCATGTATGTAACTATGGGTATCGTGAGAAGTACATAATGTATTCGAAGTTGTATGGGTTAGAGTAATATACGGTAGAGAGATGAAATAGAGGTTGGGATGGGAAGAGGCTGGGTGAGACACACGTGGTATAAACGACCTGCCACCCGTGTCACAACAACGGTACTTTGACGTAATGTTTGTATCATTTATTCTACCTCTCACGATTGTATTCAGCTCAGGAGAGAGAGGACGGGAGAGGTTAGATATAGATTTCGTAACTCCATCATGGCATGAAGTCAACCCTAATTAAATACTGTAGGGGAAAAAACAATCTTGCAGCCATCATACGAATTCAGTTAACTGAGAGCGACTTCGAACAGGAAGGGGTAGATACACCGTTTATTTACTTCTTCCATTACGGCGTAGTCACCAAATAAATAAGCAAATATATGATAGTAGCTTAATTCCTCCTTTTACCCCAGGCACATCTGAACCCATACCCGGTGGACTACAGGCTGAAGTTGCCCATCCGTAGCAATCTATGATCCTCTTTTCGGGGGATAGGGAGTAAGGAACGTTTGTAAAACTGGCCGGAGCAACTATCTGTGCCACCGCGTGAAGGCGGCTCTCCATTTAGTATACCAGAATAAGATAGCTTATTGGATTTGGTAATATTACTGGAGTTTTGTTTTCCGTTTTGTTATTTACTAATTTGTTTAAACAGTAAGTTTATTAAACTTGTCGGTTGTAAAAAAAAAAAAAAATAGACATTCCATGGTTGTGCTAGTCAGATAATACATAATTGCTTTAGCTACTGGTATATTTGTTCTGAGCGAACTTATGTTGTCATGTAATGGTGAAAATAACTAAATCGGTACTTAATTGTCCACTTGTTAATGAGTAATTAGTTATTCACGGGTGCTTGTACGATATTGAGACGTATTCTTGGCAATGGAAATTGTTGAAACTCCCAATAAACTTGTTTAGCGTGGTACACATCAGCATTTTAAGGCCTACGTCTCTCGAAGGTATCGCCGTATTTTTCATCAGTTACATATTAGGGGATGTTAAGGTGAAGTGTGTAAAAATTTATGTTAGTACACACACAAGTGCTAGGAAGTCTTCGTGGCAAGAAGTATAGGCTTATCTGTGCGTGCGTCCGTGTTTTCGGCAAACTCATGTTGCACCCAGTCATTTTACTAATTGAATTACACCCCCCTCTCCCAAACTACCCAGATTACACACACACACACACACACACACACACACACACACACAAAGAAATGAATAAAAAAGACCTCTTTAGATTTAAAAGGACGATAACATCGTGATGCAGGAGGAGTTAACAGTTCATAGCATGGGCTCATTCTCGTCGTCACTGACGCCTTATCAGTAGTACACCCACATGAGCATTTCCGGCCACTATCCATCCACGTGGGAGACTATATATATGCTCGTTGGCTTAGATTTCGTATTATTTCTTCCTTGGCGATTTTTGTATATTGCACTTGATTATTCCCTGGCATAGTATGTATATTTTGTTACTGAGTTTGCATCCGTTACAGGTATGGTACTACGAAGTCTATCTGTTGTCAGACGCCTCAATCCCGTAAAGGGTGGCCACAAACAGATTGCCGCCATTTCGCTGCCCTCCCCCTAGCTCACACCTCCCTCACTTATACACCACTCCATCCATCCATCCCATTCTTGGGCTCCACCGTCCCTCTCCCCTCCACCTCACGTATTGTACATACACTCTCCTCGTTAGTCTCGTTCCCCATCCTCTCCACATGGCCAGACCACCTCTGCGTTTCTCCTAACGCTTTCTGTCACATCCACAGCAACAGCACAACGCTCCTTTGCTTCCTTATTTGTCACTCTCTTCATGTAACTCCACATGCTTCTCTCAGATAACTCATTTCCACTGCTCTTACTTCTGACGTGTGTCCTTCCAACAAGGTTCAAGCGTCGCTTCCATGCGTTAGAGGTGGTATCACAGTACTATCATGTAGGAACGTGTTTTTAATTCCATATTCATTTCCCTATTTCTTATCACTGCTTTCAAAGAACCAGCAAACTTTCTTGCCTGTTGTACCCTTTCAAGCACTTCATCCTCCAAACATCCATCCTTACTCATCACACTACCGAAGTACTTAAATGCACTCACATTTCTCCTTATCATCCAACCTCACTCTGCATTCAGTGACTCAGTTTCTTTCGAAGACCATAACTTCAAAGTACATTCACCTTTAGATTCCGTTTCTTACACACTCTTCCTAACTCATTCACCAAGCCTGGCAGTTCCCCTTCGTCTTTACTGAACAATACAGTATCATCTGCAAACAACACAGAACAGGAAGTTTCCAAACGCTGCCCTCACTCATAAGGGCCGCACCAACATCCACTGCCATACATTGTATCTTTTATAACCCCATCCATATAGATATTTAACAACCATGAAGACCTGATACATCCCTGTTTTAATCCTACACTCAGAAAAATTCATTCAGTTCACCATCCACACACACTGCAGCCTTAGCACCCTCATGCATACTCTTCACAGCATTCAACAAATTCCCACTTACTCCGTATATTCTTTATATTTTCCACATTCCTTGTTTACCCACTCTGTCATAATTAAGCTTTTTCCAAATCCATGAAGGCTGCATGCAACTTCTTTCCCTTCTCTAGAAACTCTTCCACCAAAGAACGAAGGATGAATATCAGATCTACACAACCTCTTCCTATCCCAAAACCTCCATGTTCTTCTCCAACTAGTTCCTCTGTTATTTCCCTAACACTGTCAGTAAGTTTCCTATCATATACTTTTCCAATTTCACCGAGAAGACAGCTGCCTCTGTGTTTACCACGCACATCATTTTCCCATTTTCCTTTGTACAATAATTATACCTGACTTCCAGTCCTTCGAGATTCATCCTTCCCCCTCGGCGAATCTGCACATCCATATCCATTCAACGAGTACTGTTATCTCTTCCCCATGCTTCAGCATTTCATGACACACTCCGTCAACGACCCTCGTTGGTTGGCTTCTGAATACTTTTACATGGTTCACATCCTTCTGTCTTTTTCATTCGTACTTAGTTTGTAAGGATGTTCATCAAGATCATTTGAGGCAGGTCTTGATGGTTCTTGACACTGGACTAGAAGTTTCCTTGGGTAATAAGAATAAGGTGCTTTCAAAGAAACTAGTACAACATTCAGCTGTCATTTTTTTCTTTAATAGCAGCACTGTCGGAATTGCTAGTCTGATTAATTGAGAAGTTCTGGAGAGCATACTAAATGATATCTTTGAAATAAAGTACAGTATGACTGGATCCAGTCAGTTTGCATTGGTAAAAAAAAAAAAGTTGCTTAAACTTTTTTTTCCAGTTACTATTTCCTTTATATGTGAAGTGTTCTTAGATATGAAAAGATATTCTAGTTCGCTTGATTACGGCTGGTTCGGTTTGGATCGGATCTGTTTTGAGAGGAATGCCTTTTCAACGACCCTCTTCTCTTGGCTTCTGAATACTTTTACGTGGTTCACATCCTTGTGTCTTTTTCATTCGTTCTTGGTTTGTAAGGATGTTCATCAAGATCGTGTGAGGCAGGTCTTGACGGTTCTTGACATAATGAACTTTTTCAGCTTAAACTTAATGTACTCGTAGGATGTTTCGCTTCCTCATCTCAAGCTTCGATGATTTCGTAATACTCCTTAGCAATTCATTTTGCAAGTTACACTTTGGTATAATCTTAAAATTTAAGTTATTGATGCAGACAGTGACGATATGAAATCTGTAGCAATGTAAGAAAGATAATTGTAAGCTGTATTTTGTTGACAGTTTTTATGGACAAGGCGTTGCCAAGTCTTCCATGTCAACGAGAATAAGACTTGAACACCATATTCTAGTTTCACTGGAGTCTTCGAAGCACATCTTCCTTAACAGTGTTATCATCTCTGACATTCTCTTGTTTGTCATTCATATCGTTTTAGTATTGATCTATCACATATAGGCTACTGTAGTTTGCATCAGTAATGTACAAGAGGTTACTGAGGTGTACTGCACAGAATAAATCATTAAAAGTGTTATAAACTATGCAGAGTCACTCAGTACGGCTGTGTTCTGGTCTGTGTAACCCGGATTAGACTGGATGTGATACCCAGTTGAACGTGAACTCAGGAAATACCATATATACATTTTTTCTTGGTTTTCATTTTTTTTTTTACTGATATCTTGTATCAGTGGCGGCATTTGGGTCACTCTAGTCCATCCAGAGAACAAGTAAGGAAATTACTAAAAAGGAAATGACGTGCGTGTGGTACACTGTGATGCTGCTACTTTGAAAGTACCGAGGAAGTTAAAAACTGAGCTGGAGAAGATTAGGCCTCACTAGGAAAGTTTGTTGTTGAATTAGGTGATGTCATTGATTATTGTCACCTTCACATGATTTTATTCAGCATAGGGGAAGCTCTTGTACTGAAGTGTTAAATGTAGACTGTATCCAACCTCTCCAGTTGAGAAAGTCAGCTGATTGAAATTGCCAGATGGTGCTGTTGCAGGCTCCCAGATAAACAACATGGCATACTCAAACAAAAGGGGTTTCGCCCATGTTAGGAAGTTTACTTACTGGTGAATTTGCTCCCAAAATCAGATACCAGACGAAGTTAAGTGAAAAAAAAAATAATAGAAAACTAGACATTACGAGCCTGTCATTGTAAACAAGCAGTTTTGTAAGAACAGCTAGGCAAGGACACACACACGAGTACATGCGTGACAGGCCTTATTAATAGTATATAGGAACGCTTCTGACTAAACTAGAGAAATTTTCCGAGAGCGTGTGTAAGCGACTAGTATTGTGACACTTCGCCCACTTCCCATGAGGCATTTTATATTCTATTGTTGCTCCACCTTCGGATGAGTTTATTCAGCCTAGGATTTTTTTTTTTTTTTTGGCGAGGACAGATACAACATTCACTAACCTGTTCAGTACGTGAGATATTTCCTGAATTGAATAAAATAGTCCGGAGGAAACTAGAATAAAAGAAATCCGTTGTGGGGTCAAAAGATTTAAAAGTAGACGAGTTGATATTTAAAACTAGATAACCTTTACACTGAACTTACAATGTAGTCCTGTCATTGAGATAACTTTTTTTCTTCTATATTTGAAATAATTGGAATAGGTTATTCAGTTTACGAGTCTCATAGTATAGACGAATTTACTGAAGGCTGTATCCCCCTCCCCCACCCTGTTCAACAGTTTTAAAATCGTGTGAAAGTAGGAAAAAGAGAATATTAAGTACGTCAGCGGACTGAAGGTACTTGTCGCCATGTCCTTCACCCACGTACTGTACATGCGTAATATTTGTAAATACAGATGACAACCTTCAAACATACCACACCGTGTATAGATCATTGCCTGCCTGATTGCTTCGTATTGAGCCTTTCACAATCACAATAGTCGGCTTAGTGTCATCGGATGGAACTGGGCCACTCCTACAAATACAACACTGCCATGGTTGCGTGAAATTCGATGAGTCATAGTTGTGCGTGAGAAAGGAGTCACCTTTGTTACTAGTAAATAGACCCTCCAGTGTCACAACATTTGGCTATTAATTTCATTAACTGAGCTGTAAGGGATTGAGATATTTGTCAAGTTGAGTAAACGTTCTTCCCAAGGAGATAAAGAAACAGTAAAATATTTTGGTAATTGCAAGAAACTGTTAAAGAAGTCTTTGTAATGACTGAGTGAATTGAAATTAATTATTTAGTCATAGTTATCTCTCAACATGAAGAAAGTGGTTTTGGGGTAGGTAGGCTAGTGGCGCGGTCACACACGTGCCTCATACTTGTTATCGGCAAGAAACTAGGCAGACGATGTCCGCCCAAAGTTCACACTTAAATACTTCAGTCCGGGGACGTCCTTTCTATTTCATTCATGCAGCTACGAAATGTTTTGTATTCAGATAAGAACATCCTAGTAGTGAAGGATTTAAGGAAGGTCATATCTAATTCCACGTCGAAATGAGAACAGCTACGTCATCGGATTTAAGAAGTTAGTGCATGAGCACTAACCCCGAGCTTTGCATCTTATCCGTCACAAGCTTGGGGTAAGTGTGTCCTTGCCCTGAGATATTGCACTAACCATTTCACTTCCGTAACCTCTCTCATTTCTTCTTGAATTTTGTGCTCCTTGGTTTTATTCAGCACAGAAGTTTTCGAACTGGGGGGATTAGATAGAACCATCAGTAATACTCATAGCTAGTGTTTATTTCGAAGATGAATATAATCATCTGGTAGTAGCTTGAATTAAATGATAAATACGGCGTCGAATAGAACGGGTTAAAGATTTAGCTACAGATTCACTCGTACATCTGGTTAATGTATAATTTGATTTCTGGGGACTGTTTACGGTATGTTTTGTGATGTATTCGTTTTACTTAGCAGTAACATTTGTACATCAGAATGCCGAAGCACCGTTATGGTGTAAATAAGTAGGTCAGCCACCTGGTACGCCAATAAACCGTATGTGTTGTCATCAGACTTATTTGCCGCTTCTGCGTTAAACCAAAGGGTAATAACTGGGTATATGGTGGATAGTATTACACTGGTGTGTTTGTGTGTGCAAGTCATCTTTAGAAGTCGAGAGGATAAGAACAAAATTTTAGCATATCTGTAACTGTCCATAGCCTACTAGTTACACTGCAAGACATGACCTTCTCCACGGAGTGAGAGTGATTGCCAGAATTAATCCTTTCTCATGCTGGCGAATTCCGAAGTGGGAAAGTTTGTCCGTGTGATGAGTGATGTAGCCTATGTGGAATATGAAATGTTGTAACGGCTATGTTTATGTCTGAGTCTGTCCGTGCTATCGGTAAAACTGACATTCTGAACATACGTAAGCAAAGGAAAGGACAGTACCATCATCCTTTTGAAATCCCCCCAGGGGCTGCGGCTCGAATCCTAGATTAGGGCCTCATGCATCACGTGATGAGTACGCTGATCGCTGATATGGAGGAACGTTATCAGCAGCCACTTAATTGTCTTTCCCTGCTGGGTTTCGATCCCCAGCCTCAGGGCACACGTACTTTGGGAGGTGAACACTACCGTCCTGAACCACCATTGTTGTGTCCGTAATAATTACCAGTACCTCAAAGTGTCTGGCAATAGATAGATAGATAGACCTCAGAGTGTCACATAAGCGTAATTGGGTTTTCACACTGGAAATAAAAACAAAATTTATTGGTAGTAGTAGTAGTAATAATAGTAGTAGTAATTGTAGTTGTAGTCGTAATATTAATAACAATAATAATAATAATCATCATCATCATCATCATCATTATCATCATCATCATCATCATCATCATTATCATCATCATCATCATCATCATCATCATCATCACTATTATCACCAGTAATCATCTTGTGTTTCACTGGCAAATGGAGTCGTAAAAAAATAATACAAGTGTCATAAATTAGCAGTAGCGGTACCTCCAGTGTCAGAGCTGCACATGCCTTGTTTGGAGCGCATAGTTGAACCCATACTTGGACCTCAACCAAGACTCTCACTGACTTGGGAATCTATTATAAACTCTAACTCATCACACTTTCATTCACTTTTTTTTTTTTACTTTTAATTCTTTAACTGATTATTTTATTAGGTGGGAAAGAAGATCGGGAATATAATATGTTGTTAGTCCTTTTATTTTTTATTTTATTTTTTTCGTGTGTTTGTGTGTTAGTTTGAGTTGCCTCTGACGGGATACATAAGCTTTTCAACTCATCATCTTTGAATATACCCTGGTTTTTGTCGCACCCACGGGGGGGGGGACCAAATCCAGTCCGACCTTATCCATTTCTCAGACTCACAGAGTAACTTTTTGAAGTATGAAATCTGACAAGTTGCTGCGTATGTTTCTTGAGTGTCATACATTGGGAAATGTTGAGGGGTGGGGCGCGTTATTGATGTGGCTGGTGTGCGTCTGGGTCACGACTTGCATTTACCTGATGTAGTGTAAATGTGGTGTTTATGTGGAATGTGTCTTAGGGGTGAGCCCAGAGGACCCATGGAGTGTATTAGGGTGATGAATACGGTTGGGGTGAATGCGGCTGTCAAAGATGTTCTTTGTCCTATTACTTCAGATGCCTTATTAATTAATTTACTGTATTATTATTATTATTATTATTATTATTATTATTATTTTGCCCTGACTTCTGCTGTTTGTTTTTAGCATGTTTTTCATATCCTGTAACTTTTTTGCATTTTTTTCTGTGATTTTCAGTGCGGGGTCCTTTTTATGCATGCTACTACCAGTATTTATCAAGCTTATAGGACACTTCTTATGATCTAGGAATTGGGATCTGTCATCATTAAGCTAACTTCAGTATAATGGCATTCTGTTCTTGCTGCCTTACCAGACAAGATTATTCGGTTTAGAGGACACCTGTCGTATTGTAGGGGTCAAGTTTATTTAATTTCTTAATCTGTTTCATCTCTGTATTCTTGTGAATTTAAAAAAAAATTATGTACAGGCCAAGGTGTGGTCACACTAGTATTTACGTTATCGATTGATTGATTGAACTTATTGACTGAGATTTACAAACTCTTGCTGAAACTTTACTGCTTACAACAGAAGGTGAGAGTGTTCATCGTTTCAGTATCATTGTTAAGCTAGTTAAATATGAACTTGTATTCGTATGTCCTGTCGTTGTCCTTGACCGTAATGGACGGTTGTGAACGGTAAAAGGTTGAGGGCGTAGACTTGCATACAGTACTAACCAGTGGTCAGATTTTGCGGTCAGCTAATCCTACTCTCACTGTTGCTAGAACAGAAGGCAGGTTTGCCAGTAAACACGGATAATTTTGTAAAAGAGAGGGAGAGTTGATAGGTGACAGTTGGATCATAGCAGTACATATTTCAGCTAATGACCTATCAGTATGGCGCAGCAAAAGCCAACAAAAGCAGCGATCTAACCACATCACACCGATGACATTATTTCATTTTTAATATCTCCAGACGGTTTTATTCACATCAAGAAGGGTTGGATACAGCCTTCAGCTCTTCCCTAGCGTGGTCTGTCCCCTTCACTACTGGGAAGCTCTCATAACCTTAAAAAAAAAAAAATGGTAGCTACTGGAATAACCTACAAAAAGACCATCGGATTGAGAGTAAAGGCAGGTTTGTTACTGGCGATATTAGAGATCATAAAAGGAAAAACGTTAAAAATGGATATGTATGGCGTGGTCACACCTTCGGTTGTGTCAACAGAAAAGCATAAATGAGTTGAAAATTACTTGAAATCTTTGCCAAGTGTGTCAGTGGACGATCAGTTTCTTACAGCCAACTTTGTTTTCCCAGGAAGAATAGAAAGGAGAATGTAGAATACTCAACTTCCAGTCGTTTTCCTGAAGTCTAAAATAGCAAGAAGCAAGGTAACATTTTTAGATAACTCAAGATTGCTCCGGCTTTGTGTGCGTGTGTGTGTGTGTGTGTGTGTGTGTGTGTGTGTGTGTGAGGGGTTGTTTTGACCTAGTGGGGTGTTTGTGGTGAGTTGTGTTGGTTGTGTCATTGTAACAAGTCGGCATGTCACCCTGCCATATATGACCCGATGGACTTGCACCTGTAATGTTTCTTGACTGTACGGTTAAACTTGAATATTTAAAACAGTTATTTGCTCAGTATTCTGTGTGCTGAGTTTGAATTTAGCCACCTCACTCCGATGACTTATTGCTATCACCAGACGATTTTATTCAGCTTCGGGGACGATTTTCAGACTGGATGAGTTTAATATAGCCTTCATTAACTTCACTCGTCCGCCTTAAGCTGAATAAAATCGTTGTAGTAGGAAGAATATACTGTACTGTAAGAGGTCACCGTGTTGAATGGGTTAGAAGCTGTAGGAAATGTATAGGCTGTATTGCTTAGGCTGTATGATTTAAAGGATACTGTATACAGCTGTTGAATTGCGGTACGTCGTTGTGGGGGTGAACTTGAATATTTGAAGTTAAAGCTGATATTTGTATAGTAGCTCTCTCTCTCTCTCTCTCTCTCTCTCTCTCTCTCTCTCTCTCTCTCTCTCTCTCTCTCAGTGGATGTTTGCACACCAGAATGTATGTTTGTAATTAAAAGCTGACACACACACACACACACACACACACACACACACACACGCAGAGCAGAGAGCAACACCTACGCAATGTTACCTGTGTGTGATTAAGAAGTAGTGATATTGATTTACCCCCAGCAGCGCGGGAGTCATTTGTGTTCATCTCCGGTCGTTGTAGTACGATTACACTTTCACAAACCATCAGCTATTTGAGATATATATTGCAAAACTTGTAATTATTCGATTCGTCACACGGGTTTGAATCTTCCTTTATGGTTTTGGAACTGGCTTATACCAGTTTGCACTTAGTTCGAAACTGGTTCTGCGTTTAAAAGATTGAAGGTCTTAGGCATACAGTGGAAGTTAGTTCCAGAGTTGACCTGTTGCATACACGAAGGACAGGGAGTAACAATTAACCCTTGCAGTAGGGAACTGGACAGAAAAGAGCTTACTGTTATACGGGTGCTTACCCCCCCCCCCCCCCGTCATAGTGATGGAGGGATGCAAGCATACAGTTCAGTAGAGCAGTGACTAGTGAAGTAGCGATATAAAAAGGTACAAAGATGTAGCAGTGCGGCGAAGAGACAGAGGTTAAAGGGAGCTAGTAAGTGAGGGAGAGATATGTAGACGAAACACCTTTGATTCTGCCTTTTTGAGAAGAGCTGTATGGCTCCCCACACATGAGACATACTCTTCAGTATATAGGGGCGAATAAAACCGCTATATAAAGTCAACAACTGTGCAGGGGGAACGAAGGCTCGGAGTCGGCCAAGCACATCTGATCTCTTGGAAGCAGATTTTACAAGAGAGGTGATATAATCGTTTGGCGATAAATCCCGCGAGAATGAAACCCCAAGTCGGTTCAAAGACGATGCAAGGTTGTTGGATATTGTTGAATATGAGAAGGTATTACTGCCCTTATCCAATAGTCTATCATCCTTTCTGGGAATCGGGAAATAGCTGAGGGACGTTTGTATAACCAGGCCGTTGAGCCGCCCAGTTATATCATTGCCAGCACATAAGGCGTCCCTCTCCATCACCTCTTCGAACTGGTACAATAACCATGGACAGTAAGTTCTCCTTCGGTGTGGATCCTGGCCACTATTTCCCTCCGGCCAGGGGGTTGGGGTGGAGGGTGGCAGGGACTGTGGGGCGAGTTATGTGTGTGTGTAAGAGTGACGTGTCCTTTCCTAACCCATGTGGCTGCTAATAATAAGGTTCACTGTGCTATGAATGTCGCGTGGGGGTAGGGGAAAGTGTGTGTGTGTGTGTGTGTGGCGTCAGAACAGTCTAGACGGGGTGGATAATCAGGTCAAGTTGTTTCCCATTCATTTATATAAAATATTAAGGGCTTGATTCGGCTGACAGTTTTCCTTTTTATTCGTGCAGCCTTCAGACGATTGCATATTGCTAAAGAGATCATTGGAGTTGGAGGGGTTATATGTAGCCGTAATTAACCCTTTCACAAGACATTATTCCGTAGATGAATGCAGTCGTATAAGTGCAACAGGAATGAGTTTCATGGTGTCATCTAATTGAAGTGGTTAATGGAGGGGTGGGGTGAATAGTGGTGTTCCCTCAGGGCGAGCAGAGAATTTGTGTTGTCTCTCCCCAAGTTGTAAAGGGAAAGAAATGATAAGGAAATTTGGGGCCTGTATTTTAAGTTGCCTGATAACACAATGGCTCCTGTGTCCCAATTGAATAAAATCGCCTACCATTAGCTTGAGTGAGGACCGTACTAAGAGTTGCTCCGACTTTGAGAGCGGTAATGTGCGATCAACACTCAGGTTTCTGCGAATTGCCCAGCTTATCATATGTCTTAAGCTAGAGTAGATTGCTTGAATTGTGCATTGTGAAAGGGTTAAGTTCGATTTTTAAAAATGTGTGGAGAAAGATAAGACCAAGATAGGGATTACATTTTAAAATTGGGGAGGGAAAATGGGTCAGGCTTAATTTAAGTGTTTTAGAATATATGGGGGGGGGAGTGATTGTTATTACACTCGCTTTAGGCTACACGGAAAAAAGTAATTAAGCAAGAAGAATAATGTTACTTCAGGAAAGTCGATCCCGGCTTTTGAAATTTTCTTGGAATTTCGGTGGGATGGTAAATTAATCAGATATCTAAAGTTTCATATAAAGAGAGACAAGAAGGAATATTATTATTCTTTTTTTAAGTTCCCATCATAAATGGCACGGAAGACATTTTGGCTAAATTGTTCAGTTCATGCCTCCTCAGAAATTATGGACAAGGAGGAAAAATCGAGTAAAAATTAGCGTATGTATTCTTCCGTTAGATTTTTATATGTACGAGTATTCTACCCTCAGATTGTTATTTAAGTTTACCTTCATATTGAGCTGTACGTTGCGAGGGAAATATTATCAAAGTTTCTCCCCAAGTAGGCTCGTGGAAAAATTGGTCCAAGTTATACAAGTTTCTCTTAAAGTTATGTAAAAAGAACTTATGTTAGGGCTTACTCGCACACTTGGCAGAGTTGGCTTAGGAATAGAATATGAATCGTGGGTGTAGGTGTATTTGTGGTAGGTGTGGCTGTGGCTTTGGTAGGTGTGGGTGTATGTGGTAGATGTGGCCGTGGTAGGTGTGGGTGTAGGTATGGTAGGTGTGGCTGTGGCTGTGGTGGTACGTGTACTTGTGGTAGGTGTGGATGTGGCTGTGGTATAGGTGTGGGTGTAGTTGTGGTAGGTTTTGTGGTAGCTGTATGAAAATGAGTGGTGATTATGGTTGAGGTTATTGGTGGTCGATATCAGTAGATAGGATGAATAATAGTTGAGAGGCAGTTATTAGGTGGTATAAAGAGTTGTAATATGGATAAGTGGTAGTTGTTAATGATGGTTATACGATACATATGACGGGTGTAGGGGGGACGCTTAACAGTGTTTCGTAGCGCCCCTTCTTCTGTGACTTATTTTTACCCATTAGATGTTCATTAGATGTTCATTTCCTCTTATAATTAATGCTAACTTAGGTTGATATTAAGTTGGAAACTTTAAAGAGAGTATCGAGGTGTAGTGTGCAAAAGTAATGGACGAAGTGATAGTCTCGGAAAAATAATTTTTGGGCTCGTATTTTTGTCCATACAGGAGTTTCCATTGATCTTAGCACTTCTTTATACTCTTCTCTATTTTGACCTAAAATTACCATCTGTCTCTCTTGAATGCTGAGGCGTAACAAAAGATTAACAGTAGACACAGTAGACTGCTGTAGTCACGAGGAAGTGTTATGGAAAGAATGTAGAGCAGTGAATTGTCTTTTTCAGCCATTGAACTGTGTAAAATTTAAGCATCAAAAGGACGAAAATTTAGGTCAAATTAAGGTTAAAGGGGTATAGCTTATTTCTGCATATGGAGCATTATATAATATTGACGTGTATTACTTAAGCAAACCGCGTCGATATTAAGGAAGTGCGAGGAACACAGAGAATATTAAGGTGAAACATACAAAATTAATCTTTAAGGAAAAGTTGCAAGAAAATCTCTTCATGTTGCCGAGCATGCGGGCCACGGGGTCTCGGAAAACATCGCACTTTCTCGATTATCTTCCGGCTTAGCACGTGCGCTGCTACCGGCGCCTTCTGATATGAGGGCAGTAAATTATTGTGCTTAATCCTTTTCTTTTTTATATTCGGTTAGATATCAGAGGGCTTAGTCACCCCGTTTTTTTCAGTGTCTTTGTAGAAAAAAAAAGAAAAAGAAAAACAAAACGTTATCGGATTAACCCCTTCTCTCCGGTATAATTTTTACCTGCGGCGAAGTGGACAGGCCTATAGATGGTACACCTTTTTTTTTTTTTTTTTCCCCTTCAAGGAAAATTCGAACATCTGCTCTTGGAGAGATCTGTAAGATTTTCTTATGAAATACAGTTACTCTGTTTGAACTTGATTTAGCATGTCAGCTGTTGCGTCGGCTGACGCGTCAGCTGACTATTAGGCAGTTTTCAATTTCGGGTGTACAGTAAGGAGGCATTTTAACGACTTTCTTATGAAATATAAACTTGCCCAGTTTAAAATTTTTAGTTGGTTTGATATGTCAGCTGTTGCAGCAACTGATCGTTTTCGTTTTCGTTTTTGAAGGCTCCAACATGCTTGCATGTGTCGGCCTTGGTCACCTAATGGCGGCTCTCCACGCTGCTCGATCTCTGGCAGCCTCCCTATTCAGTCCCTTAACCCTTAAGTCACATTTAATGACCTCGTCCCATGTCTTTCTCGGTCTACCCCTCCCAACCCCTCCCCCAATATTAACACTTCTCACCCTCTGCACCCAATTATC
>JAGKTI010014326.1:0-21811 GCA_018397915.1 Birgus latro
TCACTCCCTGTGTGCAGCTAGTGGCTGTCACTCCCTGTGTGCAGCTAGTGGCTGTCACTCCAGGGGAAGCAGCAAATGAGCGGCTGGTGGCTGTCTTGGGGATGTGTCTGGGGCTAAGGAGTTAGCCTCACCCTGAACCTGGCGAGGGCTGGTCCAGCTGAGGTGTAATGTGCCGTGACTGCTACCTCGCAGGTGAGGCACGTGATCACGAGAGGGGCGTAGGGGAAAGGTACAGGTAGGCCCATCTCGCGCTGACCCAGCTCTCACTGTTGTTGC
Source organism: Birgus latro (assembly GCA_018397915.1). Classification (NCBI taxonomy): domain Eukaryota; kingdom Metazoa; phylum Arthropoda; class Malacostraca; order Decapoda; family Coenobitidae; genus Birgus; species Birgus latro. The sequence goes on from JAGKTI010014326.1 coordinate 277, forward strand.
CCCTTGGTTGTCTCCTCCTGGGGTGGGGATCATATTCAGGTGGAGAGTCTCGATGGCATTCATTTCAGGCCGACCAATCAAATCATTGATAGTGTTAGGAGATTTTCAAATTTCAAACATCCCTTTAGTCAGTTCCACAAGGGCATCCTCTTGTAGTGGGTGTGCTGTGACTGAATATGAGGCCATTGCTTTTTTTTTTCTTTTTTTTAAAGACATATCAGAACACTGCGAATTTCCTACGCAGTCACGGTGTTCTGCCTTCCTCCCCGCAGTGTAAGTAGTGTGGAAGTGACCTACATCTGATCAATGTGGGACGTGTAATATTGTGACTAGGCTAGATGCTATTGGCTGTGATCGCTGTGAAACCTGGTTTCACCCCAATTCTATGTGTTTGGGCCTCCCAGACCAGCTAGTAGAGAGTATCAGAGAGTATGACGGTCAGGGCATTGCCTTTATCTGCACAGAGTGCCGTTCTGTTTCCGATAAGAGTGGTACTGTGAGTGACTCTGCATTTAGGGAGTTGTTTCAAACGGTCAGAAAATTATGTGAGACTGTCCAAACTCTCTCTGCAAGGCCCAACCTGAGCAGCAATGGCCAGGCAGGTCGGGCCGACCACCAGCCTGCGCCTAGGCCTGGCCCATCCACGACAGACAGGGATAGCCTAAGGACGCTTATCAGAGAGGAAACCAGAGAAATGGAGGAGAGGAATAAAAGGAAGACATCAATAATAATTAGAGGCCTCGAGGTACAATCCGCCGACTCTGTAAATACCGCTTTAGATCCTGTAACCAGACTTATTCTGGGATCCCAGGTAACTTTATCAGATATATCATGCATCAACAGGGACAAAAAGTTGTACCGTGCCAAGATTCTGGATGACAGCGTGAGGAAAAACTTGCTAGATAATGCAAGGAAGCTGCACAATACACAATTTAGCCACATCTACATCAATAGGGACCTGACATACAACCAAAGAATGGAACTGCGCGCCAGGCGCACACAACTTAGCACTGCCAGCGGAGGAGGGGCCAGGGGACCCACCGAAACCCACACAGCTAGGCCCTGTGCTGGTGGAGATTCCACAGCCATACCCAGGACTTCCCGAACCCTGCCTAGCATTGTTGGTCCTCCCCCCACACCTTTGGGCACCCATGTTCCTGCAGCCCACTCACAAGATAGTGCATCTATAGGAAATTTAAACCAGTAATCTCGCAGTTCTTCCAGGCAGCAGTGAGCTTTCACAATTTGAAATTTGGATTCTGTAATGTAAATAGTCTCATTAATAAATTACATATAATATCTGATTTTCTGTCAGATAATGATATAGATATTTTTGGAGTTGCTGAAACCTGGCTGCTGCCTGAAATCCCTGATTCCTTTGTCCAAATTAACAGTTTTAACCTCGCACATACTGACACCAAAGACAATACCCGTAAGCACGAGTATGTATTTATATAAGGAGTAATATAAGTCATATAAGTGTCCACACCAGCTGTGCAATCCATTTACTAGCATTTAACCTGTACATAATTGTTGTATATCGCCCTCCTTCCAACAGCAATGCCGATAACCTGGCATTACGAAACTTCCTACTAGACTTCTGTCCATCGAAAGAGGTATTGATTGTTGGGGACTTTTAACTTACCCCTTATCAGCTGGCAGTCAAGCACAGCACTGGCTGTGAGATATCCTCCCCTCCACCAGTCATTCCTGGACTGTTTTGCATGTCTGGGTTTGCACCAGTGGGTAACAACGCCCACATATTTAAGCTCGGGCAACACTCTAGATCTTGTCCTCACATCTGAGAATGACAGGGTAGGAGAAATTAAGGTAGTGAGTCCCCTGCCCAACTGTGGACATGTCCAGTCCTGCTACAATACTATTATCAAGCTGGTGTTGTGACTGATAGCTATTTTCACTCCAAGTGCTTTTGGCATAAAGCTAAATATAACAAAATAAATAGTCATCTGTGTGAAATAGACTGGCATTTCGAATTTCAAAGCCTGTCGATTGATGCTATGTATGACAGACTGCAGTCCATCCTTAGTCCATTAATCGACCAGTATGTGCCGAATATGCCCAGCACACCTCCCCCACCTCCAAGATCACCTCCCAAGGCCTTGAAAAACTGCCGTAGAAGAGCTTGGGAAACATACAAACACTCCAGGAGTGTTTATGGAAGACTATCTCCTGAGGCTTCTCGAGCTCTAACACACTGCGACTCTCTCAATGATAGCTTTCGCAACTACTTTACACACATGCAAATCAATCACGAAATGTCACTGGTTAGAAAACTACAGGTCTCCTCAAAACCACTTCACCGGTACATCAGAAATATGAAAGTGGGTGCACCCTCAGTGGGTCCCATAAGGTTGGATAATGGAGTGTTTTCATCCGACTGTACTCAGATGGCAGAAACTTTTGCTACACATTTCTGTACAGTTTACTCAACACACGCTCCTCATGCTCCTCTCCCTCACCAAACTTTTGAGGGTATCCTCGATAGAGTGACATTATCCTTGCAAGAAGTGAGAAACAAGTTTGCAGGACTGGACCCAAACACCAGTACGGGACCTAATGGCCTGCACCCCAGTCTTTTGAAATATTGCCCAGCCTTAGCTCTACCCTTGTTTTTCATATTTCAAAAGTCTATCACCATTGGTAAACTGCCACAGGACTGGAAAAAATCCATTAATATTCCCATATTCAAGAAAGGCTCTCGGCATACACCCCTTAACTACAGGCCTATTAGCCTGACCTCTGTTTGCTGTAAAACTCTGGAGAGATTTATTACAGAGGCACTATACAACTACCTTGATACTAATGGAGTGCTGTCAGACGACCAGTATGGATTCAGACAGGGTAGAACTGTGGACGACCAACAACTACTTGTGTACAATGATGCAACGGCGTGGTTGGATGCTGGGTATATAGTGGATGTCATCTTGTTTGATTTTAGCAAAGCCTTTGACACTGTCAACCATTCAATACTCATCGACAAGCTAAGACTACTCGGGGTCAGTGGTTCCTTGCAGTCCTGGATCTCTGACTTCCTGTCTGGCCGCACCATGAAAGTGTCTGTGTCTGGCTGCACCAGTTCCTTAAGGAATGTTCTCAGTGGTGTCCCCCAGGGATCTGTTCTAGGCCCCTTGCTCTTTCTGGTATACATAAACTTTCTACCATCATATATATGCTCCAAATGCAAATTCTTTGCTGACGACATGAAGATTTACCTCAAGCTGCGTCACAATACCTGTTCCTCGTTAGCTGCAGACATAAATACATGTCAGAAGCACATAGATATGGTGCACAAGGTCGCTGAATCCTGGGGTTTACGTTTCAATCTTGACAAGTGCACCATACTGTGATGTCAGAGAGGCCCAGTTGATTGGAACTCTATTGGCACACTTCAGCACTATCACATGAACAACACCAGTCTCTCTGTAGAAACTATACACGAAGACTTAGGTATCTTGGTTGACAGCTCTCATGAGAAATACCGCAAAAAAAGCAGCAGGCCTGGCAAATAATTTGTTGAAGTCCACCCTCTGTTGTATTTACCTAATTGTATTTACCTAATTGTGATATACAGGAAATGAGCTACGCTCGTGGGGTCCTGTCTCTGTTTCTCAATAAGTCAAATTCTGCCTTAAACTCATTTAAGTTTTTAGACTGGACGATCTCTTTGTCCAGGCTATTCCACAGGTCTATACATCTATACGGAAAACTATATTTCTTGATGTCCTTCGAGCAGCTTGGCTTCTTTAGTTTCATTCCGTGTCCTCTTGTTGCTCTCTCATCCCACACAAACAGATTTTCTCTGTCAATTTTATCTACTCCTATCATGGTCCTGAACACTGCAATCATGTCACCCCTCTTTCTCCTTTCCTCTAAGGAGGGCAAATCCAGCCTTTCCAGCCTCTCTCTGTATGGCAGATCTGCCAGACTAGGGACCATCTTGGTTGCTGTTCTTTGTATTCTCTCAATCTTGGTTATATCTTTCTTTTTGTGTGGGGACCACACTACTGCTGCATATTCTAACCTGGGCCGGATCATGGCCACTATCAATTTTTTCATCATTTCCTCATCCATGCCACTCTTATATTGGTCAAGAGTTTATATGTGTCTCTCACTATCTTATTTATGTGCTTTTCAGGTGACAAACTATCCTGGACCAGCACTCCCAAATCTTTCTCTTCTCTCGCTTTTCTAATTGGTTCATTACCCATCAAATAATTCAATGATGGCCTCTTGGTACTTTTACCCATTTCCAATATTTTACATTTTTTTGCGTTGAATTTCATTTCCCACATCCGGCTCCAATCATATATCCTATCCAGATCCTCCTGTAGCATTTTACAGTCCTCTTCAACCTCTACCTTTCTCAAGATCTTTGCATCATCAGCAAACAGGCTTGCGTAGCTGTTCACTCCATCTACCATATCATTTACATAAATCAAGAACATTACTGGTGCCAACACCGAGCCCTGTGGGACACCACTTGTTACTTCCCTCCATCCAGATGTCCTGTCCTTTATTACTGTCCTCATTTGTCTGTCACTCAAAAAGTCTCTCATCCATTCCAGGAGGCTTCCCTTCAGTCCTCCTATATGCTCTAATTTCCATAATAGTCTCTTGTGGGGTACTTTGTCGAAGGCCTTCTCCAGATCTAAGTACACACAATCCACCCAACCGTCTCTCTCCTGTAGCACGTCAATCGCCCTTGAGTAGAAGCTCAACAAGTTGGAAACACATGACATTCCACTTCTGAATCCAAACTGACTTTCAGTCAAAATATTCATCTCTTCCAGATATTTTATCCATTTATCTTTCAGGATTCTCTCACACAATTTCACAACCATACTGGTTAGGGACACTGGTCTATAATTCAGGGGTTCTTCCTTGTTTCCTCCCTTATAGATTGGCACCACATTTGCCCTCTTCCATTCCCGAGGCACTTTCCCCTCTTCCAAGGAGCACACAATTAAATTGTGAATCTTATCCGCCAGTTGTTCTCTGCATTCCTTCAGTACCCAATTAGAGATTCCATCTGGTCCTGGGGCCTTCCTTACATCTTGAGCTCCCAGTAATTTATACACTTCCTGCACTTCCACTTTTATATCTTTTATCACTACATTTCTAATCACTCCCTCTCCTTTCACAAACTCCCTTTCCTTAGTGAAAACCGATTGGAAACATTTGTTCATTACTTCAGCTTGCATTACTGCATCCTTGTAAACCTCTCCTTCTACTTTCAGTTTGGTGATTCCTTCCCTTTGCTTCAATTTACCATTAACAAATCTATAAAACAATTTGGGTTCATCCTTACATTTGTCAATTATACCTTTTTCAAAGTTCCTTGCTTCCTCTCTACGTATTCTTGTATATTCATTTCTAGTTCTTTTATATTCTTCCTTTTTTCTGATATTACCTCTCTTTCTCCATTTGTTCCATGCCATGTCCCTCTCTTTTTTCGCTATTATACACCTTCTACTAAACCACACCTTTTTCCTGTTTTCTTTCCCACTTACTCTTGGCACATATTTTTCCACTCCCAAATTGTAGAGGTCTAAAAAGATATCCCACTTCCTCTGTATCTCTCTTGTTTCTCTGAATTTTCTCCAGTCCGCATTTTCACAAATTTTTCTCAATTCTGCAAAGTTTGTTTTCCCAAAGTTGTATCTTCCTTGCCTATAAAGCTCATCTCTTGGGACCACGTACCCTATTATCATCTGGAACTCAATGACCACATGATCACTTTTTCCTATAGGACACAGATAATTTAATGATTCAATTACATCAGGTTCTTTGGATAGTAGCAAATCTAATCTTGCTGGTGTGTCAACACCTCTGAATCGTGTCCCTTCTTTAACCCACTGTGTCATTACATTATTCATTGCTATATTTAACAATTTAGTGCCCCACGAATCTTCGCTGCCTCCCGAGTCCCATTCCTCCCAGTTCACCTCTTTACAATTAAAGTCACCCACTAGGATTATATTGTTGCTTTTCTCGATCACTTTCTGTAGATAACTAACCATGTCTGACAACATCTGGTATTCATCGTCATTCCATGCTCTCTTCTTAGGGGGAACATATACCACTGCCATATCTCTCTTACCATTCTCCTCAGTTTCTAGTTTCAAATTTATGGCTTCGGCCCTGCCCTCTGCAATTTCCACAGTATCTACGTTTATATTGTCCTTCACTGCTATCATCACTCCTCCTCCCATTTTTTCTTTTCTGTCTCTTCTCCATAATTTGTATTTCCCACCTCCCATATGAATATCAATATCTTCTTTCAATTTAGTCTCTACAAAGCCCTCAAAAAATCATTGATTTCTAACCTTGCCGATATTAGTCCATCAATGTTTGTATACGCCACTTTCAAACTTTTTTCATCGTTTTTTATTCTCTCGTCTCTCCTTCCTTCCGTCGGTACCACTTTCTCAATTTCTGGTCCATAACTCTCCAGTAAAACTCTGTCTTCTCTTTCTCCGTTCGCTGTTCGTTTTTTATCTTTGCTTCCTTTACTAACTCCTTTAATTTAGCTCTTTCCTCTTCATTTGCATCTCTCCTAATCCAAACATTTTTAAACTCCTCTTTCTCTGACAATTTCCACGTTCTACTTATGATTTCATTCACTGTTACTTGGGACTTAAACTTTAATTTCAAGGGCCTTGCCCCACCATCCTCGTACTTTCCTAACCTAAACACTTCTTCAATCTCTTCTTGGGCTTCATTGTTTCCTTCCATAACCACTGATATTATTTCTTTAGCCTTGCTCAGTTCCTCTCTCTCTTTCAGATCTTACTGTCATTCGTTTTTCTTTTATTCCTGAAATTATCACACATTTTTTCTTGTCTGCTACATCCCTGACCAAAGATTCTCTACTTCTTAGTACTCTAACCACTTCCTTCTCCATTTTTTCCTTACTTTGTTGTTCTATGATTTCCTTCAAATTTACATTTCCTTCCTCCTGTATTTTCTTCCATCCCTTATGTTGCTCCTTAATTTCCTGAATATGCTCATCTTGCCTCCTCGATTTTGATTCGTATTCATCTAGTTTACTTTTTATTCTGTCCCTTTCTTCTTCCAACCTTTTATTCTCCCTCTTCAACTGTTTTATTTCATTTGATGCGGATTCGTTATTCGCTTTTATGTTGACTTTGTTCAAATCCCACATCAGACCTATCCTGGAGTTTGGCTCCACTGTATGGAATACAGGCTACCACGGAGATCTGAAGCTCCTGGAGTCTGTACAGCGCAGATGGACCAAGCAAATCAGTGGCCTGTCCGAACTCAGTTATGCTGACCGCCTGAAAAACCTGGACCTGTATTCTGTAAAAGGGAGATGATCAGAGCTGACCTTATTAAATACTGGAAAATCTCTCATCACCAATCCCCAGTCACACCGCCCAAACTTTTTTCTCTTCCTTCATTAACTCACACCAGGGGTCATAGATTCAAGGTGGCCAAGCCCCACATTTCATCCGAGTGTAGACGCAGGTTCTTCAGTATCAGATGTATAGACCTCTTGAATTCTCTGTCTGATAATACTGTTAGCGCCGACTCAGTTACTTCATTTAAAAGGTCCCTCCACTCACAACTAGGTCACATCTTGATTATATTGAATAACTACGATTCATAATTCGAAGTCCTTCAAGTAGTTTATCAACCCTGCATATGGCACAAAACTCAGCCCCTACTCGATAGTATATTCAGATGATGATGTGTATAAGGAATGGGGCTGGCGTGCCAGCAGGTGTGTGCTGCCCTGCTTCTTAAAAAGCAGATTCCTACCGAGCCATACTTAAATTGTAATGGGGTAGCCAACCAGGTGAGTAATAGAGAGGACCTTCATCGGTGGTACTGTAAGAATTTTAAGAGTTACACAAATTAAAAGTGGGTTTAGTGTATCAGATTATTCGGGAACTTTACCCTTTCACCTCGTCCTCTTCTGACGACGTTTAAGGTAAGGTTAGGTTAGGTTGGGTTGGGTTTAGTTAGTCGGGTTAGGTTAGGTTAATCCTGGGGGGTAGGGGGGGGCAAAACCTTCTCAGTTAGGGTACACGGTTCAACCCATATGATTTCGAAACCAAAAATATTTTTTCTGGTAAATTTTAGTGTGATTTGAATGAATTTGACCGTTTTTATCGGATATCACTCGTTTTGGAAATAAGCTTGTGTAGGCCTATCTCCAAAACGAGTGATTTCCGACAAAAATGAAGGTCAAATTCATTCAAATCACACTAAAACTGACAAGAAGAAATATTTTTGGTTTCGAAATGGAGAAATGTAGTTTTCCAACAATTCACCAAAACTGGTTGTTGATGACTGAGAGATTTCTTGTATCTATAGAGTTGAACTGAGGTACAATCACAACATGAAAAAAAGTGTTTAATGCAGATACGAGAACATGAAAAAGAATTCCAAGGATGTCCACCATGGGGTACCAGTAAATTGAAGTGGGTGCAATTGACTACGATGACTTTTTTTTAACAGAAGTCTGCCAGTAACAACTGTAGCCGGAAGATAGTATAGCATAATGGCCTGTTACGTGACAATAAAGTAGGCCGCTTTGAAAAGGGCCACGTTGTGTTTTTGGTCAGTACACAGTGCATAACTTCACTGCCAGAGGAACAAGTGAATGAATGGAAATGGAGACTGGGATCCAAAGAAGCAATTAACAAAAATGCAGAGAGAATGTTTAGTAGAAATGGGTGAACCAGTGTAGTAATAACTTCAAAAATGGCGGGGTTGGGTCTAGGAACTGTGCTGTATAAGATTGAACCCTGCCATCTCAAACAAACGATGTTTTAAGCACCCCATGGCATTAATGAATGTATGGAAATATATCAATAGACTAGGGATATTGTTAGACAGACTGTTACAGATGAATATGTTACTCAAGAACTGTTGAACTGGTTGTTTACAAATCGCTGTTTCGTTCACATATGTTCCATTATCTCTGTTCGACCGCACGTGGGTCTGCTTTTATCGTATTTTACCCACCATGGCTCCGGAAAAACCAGCTCGAAGGACAATGAAATCTCTTATTAAGGAATATAAAGCAGACAGAGTGAAGAATGCTAATATTATTGTGGATGTAATGCAGAGACTGGAGGTCAGTGAGTGCACAATGTATCCTGGGTTAGGGTAGAGCATCACCTCAGTGTCTTGTCAGTATTCTTTTATCAGGCGCCTCTTGTGACCAATAGAAATCTAGCGGGTATACTTCAAGGTTCGAGACCACCTCTTAAGGAAATTTTTTTTTTTTTCCAAACGAGCATGGCTTTTCCGTATTTTCTAATGAAAGGGTAAATCTTAACAAATGGGTGTGGCAATTCCACCTACATAGCAAACTTAGGGTCCCAGGTTAAGTAATTTTGGTACATATGTAACACAGATATTCAACTGCTGAATTGTGACTGCAGGAAGTGATTGGAAGAAGACAAAATATACCTATTTTCGGGAATGTAAGGAAGTGGCCAGGTTGCCCGCGGCAGTGTTTATCGACGGTCTCACCAACTGGTCGCATTGCCTGCCAACCATCACTCCAACTGGATACATTAACATATCACTTGTCAGAGGTATGGGAAACAGTGATTTCACCAAACTAAGCCTAATCCAACTGGTAAATTTTTACATGTTGCTAATACACCCCCCAAGTGGTGCAGTATACTTTTCTGGAAGTTTTTGATGAGATTTGAGTGATTTAGACCTTCATTTTTGTTGGAAATGCTTCATTTTGCCTCTTTTCCAATCATGAACTTTGACTGGATGAGGAGATGAAACAAAGCATTTTCGACAGAAAACAAAGGCAAACATCACTCAGATCGTGTCAAAAACCACCCAAAAAATATATATATATATACACTGCACAACTGGTTAACCTAACCAAACAGACCTAGCCTAACCTAACCTAACCTAACCAGACCTAACCTAATCAAAGAGACCTAACCCAACCAAATAGACCTAACCTAACCTAACCAAACAGATCTAACCTAACCTAACCTAACCAACAGAAACGAAGGCAAAAATCACCCAAATCTCATCAAAACCCACCAGAAAAGTATACTGCACAACCAGTTAACCTAACCAAACAGACCTAAATTAACCTAACCTAACCTAACCTAACCTAACCTAACCTAACCTGCTACAGCAAAATGCTTACCTTAGAGATACGATGGTCCAGGTTGTGCAGTATATTTTTCTGGTGGTTTTTGATGCGATCTGAGTGACTTTTGCCTTCATTTTCAGTTGAAAATACTTAATTTCACATCCTCATCCAGTCAAAGTTCATGATTGGAAAAGAGGAAAAAAATGAAGCATTTCCAAAAAAAAATTGAAGGTCAAAATCACTCAGATCTCATCAAAAACTCCCAGAAAAAATACACCATGTTTTCTCAATAACTCAATGGCTTCCTCCGGTTCTGAGTGAAAAATGCTTAATACGTAAATAATCAGTAAGACACCCGGTGCGCTGATCACATCCTACTTTGTCGGAAGCCACAACGAGAAGGATTTGAATTTTCTGCCCAGAAGGAATCAAAGACCCCGCTTCAAATTGATTGGTAGAATACCATCACGTGATGTACAGTATGCCTATGAGTGGGTGAAACAGACATAGCAGATGCATGTGCAGTCAACGGAAGGAGAAACACGTACGAACACATGCATTTTTAGCATGGACTGGCCGAGTCAAGATCCAAGGTATGGTTTTTTGGGAAAATTTTAATTATATTTATTATCTCTGTAAATATTGATTTCTGAATGGGGTTATGGGGGTAGGGGGGGTTTCAAGAATTCTCCCCAAGTATCCCTGCTTGTCATAAGAGGTGACTAAAAGGGTTGGTGGTGGGTTAGTGCCCCACCCCATTAAACAACTAACTAAAAATACGAACAAGAAGCCTCGGACCAGGACTGACCAAAAGTTGACGAAAAAGGTGGACAAAGGACGTGGTAAAGATTGCAACATGGAATGTAAGGGGTATGAATGATGAGGTGAAAGAGAGAGAAATTGTACGGGTGCTTGAGAGTGTGAAAGTGGACATACGTGGAGTAACTGAAACTAAATGGCGAGGTGAGAGTGTGAGAGATTGGGAGTATGGATGGGGTATATGCGCGGGAGTAGGTGAGAATGAGTGGGTGAAAGAAGGAGTGTGTATTGCTGTGAGCAACAGATGGAAGGAGAATGTAAGAGAGTATGGATCAGTTGGGTCAAGGATTGTGTGGTTAAGAGCGAAAGTTAGACTACAAATGTGGGCAATTGTGTGCGTGTATTCACCAATGCAAGATCGTGTAAGTAGAGTGGGAGAAGAGTTCTGGACAAATGTGGAAGCCTGCTTGGAAAAGTTTGAAAGGAATGAGAGATTGTTTCTGATTGGAGATATGAATGGAAAAGTAGAGAATGAGAAGGTGGTTGGAGTGGTTGGTGAGTGGGGTATGCCTGCAGAGATGGATGAGAATGGCAGTGCTTTGGTGGACATTTGTGCCGGAAGGGGGTTGGTGTTAGCTAATACCCTCTTCAGGCACAAAATGATCCATAGGTATACATGGCGAATGTTGAGAAGGGTGGACGGTGGAATGAATGAACGGAATGCAATGATTGACTATGTGTGTGTGGATGAAAGGTTGAGAAGATGTGTAATGAATGCAAGAGTATATAGAGGTTGGGGGAGAGGCCTCTCTGACCACCACTTGGTGGTGGCCAGAATTAGAATCCAAACAAGATGGAAGAAGAGAAGAAGGGAAGGACAGGAGGAAGTATTTCTTACAAGGAGGGTAGAAAAGTTACAAGAAGATGGAATAAAGGCTGAATATAAAAGGGAAGTGGAGGAGCGATTGGGTAAATACAGATTGGAGCAGATGGGGGACGTGGAAGGTGTGTGCAAGGTATTCACAGAAGAAATCTGTGCAGCATGTGAGGTGGTGTGTGGGGTGAAGAGAAGATGAAAGGGGGTTTAGGGAACAGCATGATGGACTGAAGAGGTGAGAGAGGCTGTGGCACGAAAGAAGAAAGCATATAATGAGTGGATGAGGAACAGGGGCGTCCAAGAAGCTGAGAGATGGACGAGAGAGTTATATGTAGAGAGGAAGAGAGAGATGGAAAGATTAGTGAGAGAGAGTAAGAAGAGAGTGGATGAGGAATTTGGAAGGAATTTCGAGTGCAAAGTGGAGGGAACGTAAGAAAATGTTCTGGAAGGAGGTAAAGAGAGCTAGACAGGGTTCCAACGAAGTCAGCGAGGGTGTGAAACATAAAATTGGTCTATACTCTTCGCGTTTCAACGATTCTCTTGTGCCCCGCCCCCTTTGCCCCACCCACTCACCCGTCAGCCCTAGTACAAATCCTAAGCCAGTCTTGCCTGTGCTAGCGGTGTGTAAACATGTCAGGCGCTGTCACATCCCAGCAACAAAACTTTTACTTAACTCCTTAACTGCGATTATATCTTTTCCATTTAACCCTTTCGGGCACGGTACCGCAATTTCAGTTACATGTGGTGTGGTGTGCCATAGCACAGGACCTCAAATCGCGTGAAAATGCAAAAAAAATTAACCAAAAATTAAGTTTTCGGTCGATTTGCGTCAAATTTTGTACCATTCTAGCAGCCACGTGTCTCTCCCGAGGTAAGACTTTGGCAACACTGCAATGACTCCTATGTGCCTGTACGTAGTGATAGAATCTCAGTGCTCCACTAGCAGCCAGACAGCAGTGTTGTACTGTGTTGTGTTGTCCCTTTAAATCCGCCATTTTCCCCCTCCCACACGAGGCTGCAGCCATTAGTGAAATATTGTGACTGTACAGTGTTTTTGACTATACTGTGAAGTGATTGTGTCTATTGAACATAGATATATTGTTTGTAAAGCATTGGGGCCCGTTATCAGCCTTTAGGCCTAGAGGCAGAGTCTGGTTTGTTATAGCGGGGTTTCCACTCACCCTGCCCGTAAAATGATGTATTTTACCCTTATAGTGAAGCCATTACTTATATCTGTGAAACATATAGGCCTGGATTAGTGAAATAACTGACCTACCATAGCAAGCATTATGTTATGCCATAGAGATACATAGACATATACATTAGTTGCTAAGGGAACAGGCAGTTTCTTACGCCATACAGTAGGGAAGGGAATAACAGAAAAGGCTGGGATGGAATCGTGTGATAGTGTTTTATATTGTATGTGGTTCAGTGTGAAATATACGTATAAAACAGTGCAGCGAGTGTTCACCGAGAAATATTGCGTGCATTGACTGACAGCGGAAAGTTACGTAATGATCAGAGACAAGAAAATACGCCACACAGCGACGCATATTTGACATTACAGTATATACGTATGTCGTGCAGCAAATGTTCGTGGAGAAATCTATTGTGTGCATTGCATGTGTTAGGCAAACGTGGTGCAAGGAACAGAGAATACGCCACACACACACACATACACACACACACGCATATATACACACACACACACACTCACTCACGCACCCACGCACACACACACAATTCACACACTACGTAACTCATCTTCAGTTCCTTCAAGTTCCTGCCAGCAGCTCAGCACCTCTGGAGCAAGTGAATATCCATATTTTGTTGATTTGTACATTGACCTGTTTTTACATTTCTATATTTCTTTCAGAAACAAGTATTGTTTTTTACATATACACATATACACATATGAGGTGGAAGAAAGTTCAGCTTTAGTATCAGTACCTAGCAAGAAGACTAGTGGAAATGTCGAGTTACTGAGAGCACTATCAAAGAGCTTATGATATTTCACGTGTATAATTTGAGTAAATAATATTAATAATAATAACAAAACGTAACGAGCGAAAATATGTAAGTATTCGTGAGGCAGGGAAATTGAGCGTTTTTATCTCGCTTGCGGGCGATGAAGAGTGTTCTATATTTGTTGTCCATTTACTCCAAAATTATTGAACGTATCGATTTCCTGTAAGAACCATGATAAAGATCAGTGAATTCTATGTATGTACAGGACATAACTATGTAATTTCTCTAATGGAAAGTTGTGGTTAAGTAGGCGGTTATTGTGCTCGCATGACGAAAGTGCACCGCGGCTGCGAGTACCCTGTAGTTTTTTGCGATTTACTCGGAAACTATGAGGCATATCAAAACAAAAAGGTATCAGGAGAAAGCTTATGAAATTCTACATAAGATTATGTAGTAAAAACATAAGGTGTGTGAGAAAACTTCTGCAGTATACCTCCCTGAACAAAAATCTTTTTTTTACAAAAATGGCTTTTAGTTATTAGCCATTTTCTCGAAAACTACAAATCGCATCACAACCGGACATACCTCATAAGAAAGCCAATGAAATTCTCTATCAAAACTTGTAATAACATTTTTCTGTATGATGGAAAACACTTGAATGACGATGTTGGGAAGTGAGATCAACGTTCCAAAATGTTTATTCACGGCGGCCTAGTGTACTTTTATTCATATTTTTCCGGTTTTTCTTCTGTCTTATCAGCTAGAACAAACATCGGCGAATAAGATGATGTGAGTTTCAGGGCAAAATTTTGAGGTTTAGGCGGCGGATTTGAGGCGAGAATACGTGTAATTTGCGTATAGCGGGCTGGCAGCTGAGTGTGTGGGGAAGTTAAATCGTGAGCCATGAAACTTAATAAAACTTACCGTGCGCGAAAGGGTTAACTTGGAAATATGTTTTGTAGTGAAGGATGTTGGAAAAAAGTACCAAGGACCGTCATCGGCTTGAAAGGTTTGTGAAGTAACGAAAGTTCCCTGTATGAAAATAAAAAGGTATACACTCTACAAAGAACTAGTTTTGATTTTTTCCTTATACAGTAATCCCTCCAATATCCGATGTAATAGAGCCAAAGGCATGTCCGAATATTGGTTTTGTCCGGATATTGGGCCTTGAAGCTCCAGCACTGGTCATTCATGACCCTAACCTAACCTAACCTAAATCAGAAAACTACCTTCCTACCTCCCTACTGGACATGTATAGCACTTATTTAGGTATCTTTTCACATAAATAATGCACACAAAAAATGAATTAATTGAAATTTAACCAAAAAATGATGAAATTCACTGCCTTTCACCTTTTTCATAGCTGGTGCACTTAAGAATCATGCATGAAAAAATTAAATTGCAAGCAGGAAATTATGATTAACATTTAGGGTAATTTTTTAACACATTTACAGCATGGTGAAAACAGGTTAGGCATGAAAATCTTTATGGAAATCATCTTTCACACAGTTTATGCATGAGAGTAATGATATGGAGTGAGGCATAGGTGCTCAGAGCTTGCCAGCATAGTATAAGTAAGTATCTGACATGGAAATCATCTTTTCTCACATTTTATGCACTAAATTATTGGATACAAAGCATCAAATACAGTAAATTATGTAAATTGCTACCAGAAAAATGGTTAGGTTAGGTTAGGTTATGACCAAACATGAAATTCACTGCCTTTCACCTTTTTCATAGCTGGTGCACTTAAAAACCATGCATGAAAAAATTAAATTGCAAGCAGGAAATTATGATTAACATTTAGGGTAATTTTTAGACATTTACAGCATGATGAAAACAGGTTAGGCATGAAATTCTGTATGGTAAGCATAGGTTAGGTTAGGATAGGTTAGGTTAGGTTAGGTTAGGTTATGACCGAACATGAAATTCACTACCTTTCATCTTTTTCATAGCTGGTGCGCTTAAAAACCATGGATGAAAAAATTAAATTGCAAGCAGGAAATTATGATTAACATTTAGGGTAATTTTTAAACACATTTACAGCATGATGAAAACAGGTTAGGCATGAAATTCTTTATGGTAAGCATAGGTTAGGTTAGGATAGGTTAGGTTAGGTTAGGTTAGGTTAGGTTATGACCGAACATGAAATTCACTGCCTTTCACCTTTTTCATAGCTGGTGCACTTAAGAACCATGCACGAAAAAATTAAATTGCAAGCAGGAAATTATGATTAACATTTAGGGTAATTTTTTAACACATTTACAGCATGATTAAAACTGGTTAGGCATGAAAATTTTTATGGAAATTATCTTTCACACAGTTTATGCATGAGATTAATGATATGGAAAGAACAAAACAAGGAATTTTGATGAAATTAGGGTACTTACGAACAAGAAGCCGCCGTCCTGATGTAATAACCCACTCTATCATCTCCGACTCTGACAGGAAGACCTTGCACCTGACACACCTTTCCAATTGAGAATCACCAGCACTTCTCACCAACACTTTCCACAACATTTTTTTTTTATAACTGGAATCACATCACTTCTGCACTGTACATAACAGTAAATTCCCGTGTGGTCTAGTGACGTTCCCTGGAGAATTTAGTCGCTGTCAGACTCCGAGATGAGGAGACGGAGGCGGCGTAGAGGCATCTTGGTGCGACGTGGTGATACACTATCCACTACAGAGGACTCCGAAGATAGACGCAAACGTGGTGACTCAGCCGTGCCTGATGTGCTGGGCTGTGGCTCGGAGCTAGAAGGGCTGTCTTGGTAAGATGATGGTGTGGAGCGAGGGTTGACGATGGCAGGGTTGACTGGCCTGAAAAAACTATCAATGGTTGATTGACGCAAAGGACGACGATTTTGACGATTAATGATGCGCTGCCTGAATCCTTGCACTTCACTCGCCAATTCCAATGACCCCATCTCTCTGTCGCAGTCCGGGTGTTCTAGGTAGTCAAGGACGAACTCCACATACGCCCGGATTGTGCTCAGCCTGGGGATGGTTGGGGTAGTGACAAGCCGTGAGGAGTCCACATCATCGTTGCTGTCCTCGTCAGAATCTTCCTGCTGGGTACTCGGACCAGCAACAGTAGATGCGATCTCGGTATCAGACATGATCTGATACCCAGGATCGCCCTCGTCGTCATCCAACCACTCGCATACTTCGTCGACATCCACATCGTCTCCACCCGCACGAAGCCTTGCATGAAAGTCATCCACGTCAAAACCAGAGAATCCTGCACCACCTCACTTCCATGAAACAGCCGAGACCAACCATTTTCTAAAGTCTTGACAGAGACTTCCTTCCATGCATTGGCCCAATTGTAGATGGCAGACTTGAGGTTGTATCGGCAAATGTTTTCGAGAGTTTTTTGTCCTCGCATGTCACGTCCTTCCCTGCGATCGTCCTCGTCCTTGTACACAACCATCATCTCGTCCAAAAACTTCTGTCGGTATAGCCTCTTTGTTGCCACAATCACTCCCTGGTCCATTGGTTGGATGAGAGCAATTGTATTAGGTGGCAAAAACAGACACCTGATGCAACCATTCTCAGCCACCAACTCCTTGTCTGACGGATGCGCAGGTGCATTGTCTAGAATCAGGAGGGCCTTTACCTGGTCTTGTCGGATTTTCAGTGTCTCCGTCTGATAACGAATGACCTTTACAAAGTGTTGGTGGAACCAATTTTTGAAGATCTTGGTCGTGAACCAAGCCTTCAGAAAATGATACCACACGACAGGAAGGGCATCCATTAACCCACGAAGGCACCTGGGCTGCTTTGCACGGCCTACAATAACGGGCTTGAGCCGGTGCTTGCCGTTAGCATTGGCACAGCACAAAGCAGACACCCGTTGCTTGGAGAGCTTGGGGCCAGGTATATGCTTCTCCGTCTCCTCAGCGAGAGTGTTTGTGGGTATTGAACGGTAAAATAGGCCAGTTTCGCCAGCGTTGTAAAATTGACCGAGAGTGAGGCCCACCCTATCAGTCAAGCCATTCACCTTCTGCCGAAACTGTTCTATTCCTTCGTCGTTAGCGTCCAGAGCTTCGCCATGGGTCTTATGGTTGGTAAGCCCGTGTCGTAACTTGAACGCGAAGAGCCAACCTTCAGATGCCTTGAAGTCTGGGGTGTCGTGTAGCCTTGCGAACTTCTCGTCAGCAGCTTTCAGCTCCGTTCCACGTACCAACACACCAGCAGCTTGTTGTTGTCGATACCAAATCAACGTGGACCGGTCGATGTCTGCATACTTAGGAGTAAACGTCACCTTCCTCTCCTTGTTTCGTTTGGTCTTCGAAGCGAAATCAGCTGTGTACTTCTGTAGTTTGTCTTGGGACTTCTTGATATCAAACAAGGTGGAGCGAGGGAGGTTGAACTCACGTAGAATACGTCCTGTCGCCCACCCGGTGTCCACCTTTTCCAATATCTGTCTCTTCTTCTCCAGAGTCAGAACCACTTTCTTCCTCTTCTCAGGTGGCGGGGCCATCATCATACACATGATGAAGAAGGTGAAGAGCAGTATCAAGCACTGTAGGAGGTAGGGTATCACCACAAAAGCAATCACTTCGGCCGCCATTGTCAGAGCTGTTCACGAGGCAGGAGCTGAGTGGGAAATGGGACCGACAGAGAGGTGCCACGCACGTAAACACTGCCGATCGGTGCGCACGGGAAATACAACCTGACGCAGTCCAAAAAATTCGATTTATTTTTTTCTTGAATTTTTTGGCATTTTGGGGGTTGGGCAGCCCACGATATCCGAATAGTGAGGGTGTTCGAATATTGGACGTCCGAATAATAGAGGGATTACTGTATTTGGTATCCACACACACATACAACCCTTTTCTCTCTAAAAGATTTAAATGACCATCTGTATAGAATCAAATTTCTTATACGGCATTGTTGATATGAATATTTATTCTGTATAAATAATTATACTTTACTGAGTAGGCGAAGCCAGTGACATTTCGTTTTTCTACTTTTGTATTCGAACCCTCTAATTTTAATAAAATGTAGGAAATAAATTAGGAAAATTATAATATGGTTATGAAACCGTGAAGACATGACAGATAGATGACTTAATATGTTTAACAGCGGGACAGCTGCGATGTGTCATTGCCAAGCTCCGAGGTTTCTTAGCGCCAAAACTCATCTGCTGTCACGGAAGGAGGCGGGCTGCTTCTTTTCAAAGTGATTTTGATTCAGTTAGCAAATTTTAGTGCTTCCTTTGTCATACAGTAATGAATTCAAAGTAAAAGTAAATAATACGATACTATTTCGTAGTAAGGCTCATTATTCTATCAAAAAGAAGAATAATTATCTCAGCCAATCAGCAACGAGTAGAGCCGTAAGTGGGCGGGGCATCATTAGGGGGCGGGGCACAAGAGAACGGCACAAACGCTTCTAGTATAGTGGAGAAGGGAGAAAAAGTAAACGGATGGAGAGAACACTTTAATGAACTGTTGAACATAGAGAATGAAAGTAATGCAAGTATAAGTGACTGGGGAATGGCTGGGAGAAGGAGGGTTGTGAGAAGAGAGGAAGAAATCAGTTGGATGGAAGTGGTGGAAGCAATAAAGAAAGTTAAAATGGGGAAAGCCCCAGGAATTGATGAAGTGTGTGGTGAAATGCTGAAGCATGGGGGAGAGATAGTAATAGAATGGATGTGGAAGGTGTGCAGATTGGCGTGGGAGGAGGGTAGAGTCCCGAAGGATTGGAAGTCAGGTATAATTATTCCTCTGTACAAAGGAAAAGGGGAAAAAGCAGTGTGTGGTAATCATAGGGGCATTTGCCTTCTCAGTGTAATAGGAAAAGTATATGGTAGGATACTTATTGACAGAGTTAGGGAAATGACAGAGGAATTAGCTGGAGAAGAACAGGGAGGTTTTAGGAAGGGAAGAGGTTGTGTAGACCAGATATTCATTCTTAGATCTTTAGTGGAAAAGTTTCTAGGGAAGGGAAAGAAGTAGTATACAGCCTTCATGGATATGGAGAAAGCATAATGACAGGGTGGATAGACAAGGATTGTGGAAAGTATTAAGAATAGATGGAGTGGATGGGAAGTTGTTGAAGGCAGTGAAGAGTATGTATGTGGGTGCTAAGGCTGCAGTGCGTGTGGATGGCAAACTGAGTGAATCTTTCCATTTGAAGGTTGGTTTTAAACAAGGATGTGTCATGTCTCCATGGTTATTCAATCTGTACATGGATGGGGTTATAAAAGAGATACAAGGTCGGGCAGTGGATGTTGGAGTGGCCCTAGTGAGAGAGGGCAGTGTGTGGAAACTCCCTGTACTGTTGTTTGCAGATGATACTGTGTTGTTGAGCGAAGATGAAGGGGAGCTGCAAGGCTTGGTAGATGAGTTTGGGAGAGTGTGTAAGAAGCAGAATCTAAAGATGAATGTAAGGAAGAGTAAAGTGATGGTCTTCGAGAGAAGTGAAGCCAGTGAATGTACAGTGAGATTGGATGGGGAGGATATGGAGAATGTGAGTGCATTTAAGTACTTGGGTAGTGTGATGAGCAAGGATGGAAGTCTGGAGGGTGAAGTTCTTGAAAGGGTGCAGCAGGGAAGGAAGGTTGCCGGTTCATTGAAAGCAGTGATAAGAAACAGGGAGGTGAGCATGGAAGTGAAAAAGTTGTTACATGACAGTATTGTGATACCAACTCTAACATATGGAAGTGAAGCTTGGACCCTGTTGGAAGGACAGAAGTCAAGAGTGAGAGCGGTGAAAATGAGGTATTTGAGAGGAGCATGTGGAGTCACATGGAGAGACAGACTAACAAACGAGGAAGTGAAGGAGCATTGTGGTGTGGTTGTGGACGTGATAGGAACCGTTAGAAGAACCACGTTAAGGTGGTTTGGGCATGTGGAGAGGATGGAGAGTGAAAGACTGACGAGGAGAGTGTATGTGATTGAGGTAGAGGGGGCGAGAAGGAGGAGGAGCCCGAGGATGAGATGGAGGGATGGAGTGGAGAGGTACGTGAGAGAGAGGGGTGTGAGTGAGTTGGGAGCGGTGTGGTGAAATGGCGGGGAACAGAGCGACATGGATGCGATTTCTTTGAGGCCACCCCGTGTGGGACTGAGGTGTCTGGGAATAGATAGATAGATAGATAGTAAAATAAAAACATCCAACCAAACTTCACTTGCATTTGACAGCTAACTTCCACATTTAAAAAATTGCAATTGGAACGTTAAATATGGCCGGCTTTTTGTAGATGTCAGCAGAGCATATAGGCATTGTAAATCCTTATATATATATATATATATATATATATATATATATATATACACACACACACACACAGTAATCCCTCCAATATCCGATGTAATAGAGCCAAAGGCATGTCTGGATATGGTTTTGTCTGGATATTGGTCCTGAAGCTCCAGCACTGGTTTTTCATGACCCTAACCTAGCCTAACCTAAATCAGAAAACTACCTTCCTGCCTCCCTGGTGGACATGTATAGCACTTATTTAGGTCCCTTTTCACATAAATAATGCATACATAGCTTGAATTTATTGAATTTTAACCAAAAAATGATGATTTGGGTGAGTGAGTCATAGGAGCTGAGAACTTCCCAGCATAGTATAAGTTAGTATCGGACATGGAAATCATCTTTTCTCACATTTTATGCACTAAATTATTGGATACAAAGCATCAAATACAGTAAATGATGTTAATTGCTACCAGAAAAATGGTTAGGTTAGGTTAGGTTAGGTTAGGTTAGGTTAGGTTAGGTTAGGTTAGGTTAGGTTAGGTTAGGTTAGGTTAGGTTAGGTTATGACCGGACATGAAATTCACTGCTTT
>JAGKTI010014327.1:2073-21809 GCA_018397915.1 Birgus latro
AGAGAGAGAGAGAGAGAGAGAGAGAGAGAGAGAGAGAGAGAGAGAGAGAGAGAGAGAGAGAGTAGCTTGGAGGCGGCTCTGGTGAGGTCATCCTCTGTAAGGAAATTTTACAAGGGGAAGCAAGGCATTATGATGATGATGACGATGATGATATGAACAGGTTTGCTTTTAAAGTGCAGTGTTCAGGATATAATATGTTTATGCTTTGTTAAAGGCTGGATCTAATGTGAGTCTTAAGTGAGATGCCGAACAACAGGCCATGCATGACAGAGTGCGTGTCGCCAACTGACCTTACCTCCCAGTGAGTTTTGAGCATGCTGGGGAAGGTCCGATGTGCCCACCTCCCCCTCCCAGATGGCGTTGGTCTCCTCCTCCAGCTGCTCGGCCACGTTACGCCGCTCCCGCATCAGTTCAGCAGCCCGCCTCGTTCTCCTCCTCTATGATCCAGGGGAAAAATTGAATACTGCCAGCCCTTCTTTATTCTTTGACATAAATCAGAATCTTCACCAGTACGTCGACTCTGTTCAGTATAACTATGAGAGCTTTTGGCGAGGGATGCCCCCAGGTAGTGGCTTTGATACAGCCGGGAGGAGCTGCCCAGTTATACAAACCCTCAGCTCCCTACATGTCCCCAGAAAGGAGGATTATGGACTGCAGAAGAAGGGCAGTTTCAACCTGCAGTTCACCTGGTTCACATTCAGATAAGCCTGGGGCACCACCACCACCACCAACAACAACAACAACAACAACAACAACAACAACAACCCTTTTGCTGGAACGTGGGAAGCTGCTATGTTATTCTGGCTAACATCAGACGCATTTATTTGCCACAGAAAACCACTGCACTTGCAAAGTTAAACTCGTGATAATCATTTTGGCCAAATATAATAAATTTCATAGTTTACTTCAACTCACACCAAACGATTTTATTCAGTTGCGGAGAATTCACTGCAGCCAGGGTGTTAAACGTCGGTTAGTGTGTGTGTGTGTGTGTGTGTGTGTGTGTGTGTGTGTGCGTTTGTACACTATATTAACGCAGGCGAAGAGAGGAGAGAAGCAAATTTAATAAAAAATAATCAATACACCATATTTNNNGTGCAGCGAGTGTGATACGTGTGTGTTTGTGTGTGTGTGTGTGTGTGTGTGTGTGTTTGTACATTTTTTTACAGCAGGCGAAGAGAGGAGAGAAGCAAATTTAATAAAAAATAATCAATACACCATATTTCAGATGTCCTAAATTCATTAAAAATCTGAAACATTTGGACTTGAACTGCTTAAGTTGAAGTTTGGGGGGACACTATTCTTGGGAAGCGAATTCCGAAAGAGACGCAGTTCGGAGAATAAAAGAATTCTGATGGAAGTTCTGCACTATGGCAGTGTGACATTCCAGTCCTGAGCGCTACCTCCTGAGCGCTGCCTCCTGAGCGCTGCCTCCTGAGCGCTACCAGATGACCAGGTGGTGCGGGGAATGGCATGGAGAGGTGACACAATGGATGCAACTTCGACTGAGCATTTACCATAAAAGTATCTGTAAAATAATGGGAGAGAGGCAACATTCCCTCTTGACTTGTAGGGGAGGTAGCTCATTTGTAATGGCAGGGTTATTAATAATTAAGTTTTACAGTTTTGTTCTGAATTTTGTCTAGTTGTTTCAGTGCGTCATCTCCACATCCACTCCACAAGGGTGAGCAATACTCCAGCTGAGAGCACAACTGACTCTTGTAAATTCCAGCTAACTGGTCGCCCATGAAGAAGAAACCGATTCCTATACAACAATCCAAGTTTATCTGAAGCGGTTTTAGCAACTGATCTAACATGAGAGGCCCAACTGAGGGCATTATTAAGTGAAACACCATGAATCTTAATACTTTCAGAGACAGGAATATTAGCAGCATTGTAGGTAATATCGGGATCAGGCAATATCTGCCTATTAGTAGATTGTATATATTTGGTTTTCCTAGCATTAAATGAGAAAATGTTATTCTGTCCCCAATCAGCGATCTTAGATCAGTCTTGATTAATGGAGATTGCTGTGCTGAGTTGCGAGTTAGAGATATTAAACTTTGTGAATGGGTGTTTAAGTGTGAAGGAACTGTGAAGCGTTGAGTCACTTGCATATGAGTGAATGGGATTATGGGTGATAGACAAAAGGCTATTAACATGAATTAGGAATGGGGTTGGAGCCAGGGCTGATCCTTGTGGCACAGCAGCATTAATCAAGTGGAAAGTGGAATATACGTTGTTTATTTTTATCTCTCTGCCACTGAGACATGAGGAAATCAGTGGAACAAAAGATGATAGACCATAACATGGGAGTTTCGATAGCAGGGAACGATGCCGCACTCTGTGAAAAGCTTTAGAAATATCAAGGGTTGCTGCATGGGTTTAACCATGTCGGTCAGTTTACTGATGGACTGTATGAGTCAAGAGGTTGAGTATGTCAAAAGTGGATCATTCGTGGCGAAAACAGTACTGTCTATCACTAATTAAGGTGTTGGATTCAAGATACTTAACGATGTTCTTATTCATTACCGTCTCAAATACTTTACCACGAGAAGATGTGATAGGTATTGGTCTGTAATCAGAGAGCTCAGAGGAACTTCCTTTCTTCGGAATTGGATGAATATTAGCTTCTTTCTAAGAATTAGGGAATGAAAAATTACTAATGCATAGTCTGAATCATTGAACTACAGCAGGAGCAAGTGCTGGGGAACACTTTTTCAAAGGGATTGGTGGAATTCAATCTGGACCTTGAGCTTTGTTGTTTGATAAATTGTCTAGGATGGATTTTACGTATCTAGTTTGTATCTTAAATGGAGCAATTCTGGGAGAGTCAAGTTCTAGTACACAACGTTCTGACTGACTTCTTCTAAGGTAGAATTTCTGGCAAACGTATTGGCAAGAATGTTCGCTTTTCCACGTAGGTCATTTATAGTGCTTCCATCTGGAGATTTTACTGGGGCAATGGTTGATGACTTATTAAAGTTATTATTGAAAGAACTGAGTTGACCAGAATATTCTATTGCCATTAGGATTAGTTAATGGTTTGGATGCTTGCTTGTGAGGAAAGTTTGATTTAGTGAGATTTATTTCTGCTTTTGTGTTGTTTCTAGCAATGTTGAATTAACTGAAGGATTCGACTGTTTTTTATTCTGAGCAAAAGAAATATGCTAAGGACTTTTGGGTCGTTGCTCTGGCATTATTGCTGTCAATCCATTTTGGGGAGTCTGATCTTTTATTGAACTGTTGACTGGGTATGAGTAATTCCATACCAGCTTATATTAGGTCATTAATGTGTGGCTGTGTAGAACTGTCATTGCAGAAGAAAGACTGCTATAAAATATCAGCAAGATAATTTCTAAATCCATCTCAGTCTGCCCTATAAGAGTGCCATCTGGTAACCTCGACAGGTTCAGAATGGGGAGGCTTGGACCAATTAATGAATGAGGATTGACAAGATTATGGTTGGAGGATCCAAGTGGTGAGGGTACCTCTATCCTGTACTGATCTGGGTTATTTGTCAAGAATAGGTCCAAGAGTTAGGTGCTATGGTCAGGGTTATCTGATATTCTGGTTGGCTTTTTTACTAACTGCGTGAGATTAAATGATTCTGCAAACCGCTCGCACTGTAGACCAGTACTGTCAGTCCTGGCAGAAAGTAGTAATCATTCTACATTATGGACATTAAAATCACCCAAAACGGTAATTTCAGTGGCAAAGGCGGGGTTAAAGTTGGTCAGCTGTGTGGATATGGAGTCAAATACGTGGGGTTCTGAAGAAGCATTGGGACAGCGATAAACTACTGTATACAGAAATATATGGTTATATTAAGGTAATCTACGTTGTATAATATGTAATCAATATTAGCTGAAGTTCAGCATAGTGTCAGCTACATATTCAGATCTGAAATAACAACAGGTGCCACCAGGAAAACTAAATGGGGATAAGTCAGTAGAGTGAGAGATTTGAGTTTCTGTGAGGAAGAGGGATAGAGGGGACATAGACTGGAGGAAAAAGTAAACAGAATTCAGACTGTCAGTAAGACCACAGACATTATTAATATATAAGGCCGAACCCACACTTCGTTGACGAGCATGAACTGTCTGCAACAGCCACTGTCAGCACAGTCACTTGATTGTGACCAGGAGCCCTGTGCCGTCAGCCCCGCCCTGCCGGTGGTGGCAATCTGAGGTACCACCGAATTTGCTGATAATACTGCAGCGGCCATTGCTAAGAGGGGATGGGAACAGATGTCTGTTGTGTATGAAGTGTGGTGTAGACAGTTGGAGGTAAAGACTTAAGAGAGTATGCTGGCCTACTCTATATATTAATGAAAACAATGAAAATGTTCAGCAAAGGGAGATGGTCAGGAACGTCCTGAGGGCTGGTGAAACGGGAGCTCCAGCTCTCCCTGTCAACAGCTTGCCATCCACCTTGGGTGTACTGCCCTGTTTGACTGAAGGAAGCTACAGTCTACTCCCACCTTCCACGAAATATAGTCAATACATTGCTCTTGCCATTGAACCAGTATCATCTTTTGTCGAGCAGGTACATGACGCGTTTACTTCATTCTTCTGTTTGCTTTCTGCTCATTTTTAACGTAACACAAAGCTTCAGTTTTGCATACAATACTGTTTTAGATCATACTGTTTAGATCGTTTAACCTGTCATGGAAAACTATATCAGATTTTGTTATACATTTCTTTTTAACTCCTTCAGTACTATAGGAAATATATTCATCTGTCAATAACAAGACTAAAATATACAGATACTAACATACTGGAGATGTTAATACAGTAGTCATAGTTTGTAGCCCCTTCACTATAAGTGGTGCCCCGTAAGCAATACAAAGAGTCTGGCGCTATCAAGATCAAAACTACATCAAAAGTGCTCAGAGCACAACGATGCCCTACCCAAACTTTGATCCTGACTCGTGGCTTTGACCTTTGATCGATCTTCATCAAAAATTGAATAATTCCCCCCCCCCCCCCACACACACACAGTGTATGTGTCAAGTATGATCTAAATCCCATCAGGCTTCAACGAGAAAACGCCGCATCCTGAACTTTGCCCCAGACAAGTGACCTTGACCCTTCATGAAGCTGCACCGAAATTGAACCAGTTGTTCCCAGATACATACAAAGTATGCGCCATTGTCAAAAAAATCTAACTTGGATTGGGCATTCATGAGATATTTTCGAACATAAATACATAACTGCATACACAGAAAAGGAGTCGATCACAATTGCTATGCGATCGACGTTGCTTATAAAATCATGTTGAAGGGTTAATCAGTTAGTACCTAGCAGGGTGTATTATGAAGAATTTGTTTTAAATAAGCATAGATGAAATATAAACGATGTATAGGACTTAAGGAGAACTATATATGTAGCTAGTGATTGAGAAGCCTTCAGAAACATCTAGAATATTAGGGATCTAACGGCCTTATAAATATTACTGAGACCGCAAAATTGTGGACAAATCCCCAGTAGGAGGCAGTTGAGTTAGAATCTGTTGCCTAGCAACTCCCAGTGATCGGAAGCATTACAGAAAATGGTTTTAGTGCTATTATATTTTTATGGAAATCTTTTTACCGATAATTGTGTTATTACTTGCGTTTCGTGTGAGCCTGAAGGTTTTGAACAGACTCCTACCGTGGAGTGGAACTGGTGCAGTTTTGCTGTAATAGTTTACGATTATATATGAAGCGTGTGATGACAGAAATTGTCTGACCTCTCTGTATCGTTGCTGACTATACTTTGTAATGTGAAATGCAGACTAATTACATCCAACAAGTACAGTCGCCCCAGGAAGTGATGGCAGAGTTTCATATTCCTTCGGACGCTCTGTACTGCCAGACACTCCATATCAGTGAATAGCGGGAAAAGGATGTGCAGTATCATTGACCGAAAACTTTTGGAAACTCTGCCATCACTTCTTTGGGCGACTGTACAATTGTGCCATAGATTACTGTAAAAGATTAAGGGTTTGCTTACTCTTAAACTCGCTTTTAATGTTTGGTCCGTTGCTCACCTTGGCCTCGTGGTCATTATCGTACTCGTGTGAGATCATGAGGTCCAGTTCCTGCCGTGCCTGTCTGCGCCGCCTGACGGAGGAGTACAGGAGCAGCAGAGGTTCACTGTCAGTGTTGGGGGCCGTCGCCACGTCCATGTCTCCACCCTCACCCACCGTAGAGAACACTGACTCAATCTGGATCTGTTGTCATGATCAGGAGAGTGATGAGCCTGAGAGAAAGTGATGATTTGGATCGGTTTGATGATATGGATCTATTGGTACGAGTAACAAAATTCTGATCAATGTTCATTCATGATATTCTCGACTCGTTACAAGTAAACGATCCACACAATAAAATGTTTCATACTTATTGTGAGAAACAACCCACCTCGTAGACTGCCAACCAAAAAGGGGGGTCATGTGCATATCCATACATGTACATTTGTCAAGTGCATACCCATACATCACACGTACTTTCATTAGTTCTTTTCCCTCCTCTAGTTCACTACCACGGTTTCGGAAGCATTCGTTCATCATATCAGGCTTCATCTTCTTGGTCTTTCACTCATTCTCTTACCCTAAAACCCGCTCTTACAGACTCTTATCACCACACTTACCATATGCATTATCTCTAAGTGACCATACCATCTAAAGATATACTTCTCGACCTAATATTTAATTTTGTTTCATGAATAGGCTACACAATTTACTTCATTAATAGGCTACAAGTTCCATACTGTATAATCCTTAACTTTCCCAATTACATTGTTGCCCCTCCAATCTTATATGCAAGTGCATCTCTAGGAAAGCCTCTGTTCGTCTGTTTCTCGTCATTGACTTTCGGACGCCAGGTATAGTTGGCTCTGACGAATACGCTGAATAAGGTGGCACAATAATTACATCTCACCAGAAACCGTGGCAAAGGAGGTGAGATTATTTGTCACAATTCCCTCAGTCAGACAAGAATTCTACTGTTAATGATTGCACGGACGTTCCTGTTGGATCATCGCCTACTAAACGTCCAACCTCACTGCCTCCTGTGCTTAGGGACAGTGCGCTGCTAAAAAAGAGTAGGTACTCTCTCGGCAAATCAAAGACCTGGACATTAAACAAAGTGAAATCCATGAAGATCTATCTACACGTACAATTTAAGATGCCTCACAGAAGATCACAACCTCGATACATTAATGACTGAATTAGAAAACACTAGTTCGGATGTTGTAGGTCTGAATGAGATCCACTGAAAAGAAGAAAGATTAATTCACCCCAAAGACAGCAACCACTTACTAGTATTGTACTACAGAGGAGGGCAAAATGAAGGAGTTAGCGGTGTAAGACTTGTAATTAACAGAAATCTTGCACTGAACACTGTTAAATTCGGCAGTATATCCGACAGAGTTGTATGAATTGTAATTCTCTCCATCAAGGAGAGTATGTTTTCACCCTTGTTTGTTTGTTTGTTTGTTAGTAGGATTACTAAAAAACTAAAAGAGAGATTTTGACCAAATTTGGTCGGTAGGTAGCCCATGTCGCAGGGAACAATCGATTAACTTTTTGGACTGATCCGGATAGTATTACAGATTCTGGATCCAGAAAACACTTTCTGCGAAACCCTGATCAGTGATGAGAAAACCTAACCCATTTTGAAGGGTGGTTTGGAAATTATGTTGCCCATGTCTGAGAGATGTGCTCCAGTGAATACCCCTCTAGTTATATTATGCAAGATACACACTGAAAGTAATACGAGTATATGTACCGACTCCTAAAAGCCCTGATGAAGAAATAGAAACCATTCTATGACGACATCTCCCAGATTATGGAAGGAGAAAAGACAACATATACTATACACATGGGAGAATTCGGTACAAAAGTTGGGAAATCAAAAAAAGGAGAAGCATGTATGGGAAACTTTGGAGTGGGAGAAAGGAACGAAAGAGAAGAAATGGTGGTACATTTTGCCTAAATGTGTAACATGAGAATACTGAACACATTCTTTTCCCAATGAACAGGGAGAAAGTGGACCTGGAGAAGTCCAAATAGGGAAACAAAGAATAAAATCTACTTCATTATACCAGATAAGAATAACACGAACATAAATGTCACGGTTATCAACAAAGTAAATGTAAGAAGTGACCACAGAATGGTTGGTTGCAAAGCCAGATTCAGTTTCAGAAGTGAAAGAAAGAAGCTGATTAAAAATGAAAAAGATATGCCCAATAAAAGTAGGCGAAAACAAAACTGCCTTTCAGTTAGAAATAACAAACAGATTTCAGGCTCTAAGTTATGCTGAGTGTGACATTGATGATTTGAATGATAGACTAACAAAAGTGCTAAGAGAATCAACGAAGCGAGTAGGGAAAGATAATATAACCAAAGTCAACAAGTATTCAAAAATGACCCTCGAGCTCATGAGAAGAAGAAAGGAGATGAAAGTCAAAACAGAGAAAAAATGAAATAGAAATAGCAAAATTAAGTAACCTTACCAACAAGAGACACAGAGAAGGAAAATGAAAGAGGAACATGGATCAGATCAAAGAAACCATCAAAAAGGGAAAAACTCTGAGACGGGTTCAAAGTAAAATGACACTAGAAAAGCAACAATTCATATCACTGAACGACAAAAACGCTGAATTCATTAAATGCAGAGATGGTTTGGTGAAGAGAGCTCGCCCACATATTGTATTTAGTTAGTGGATAAAGAAAAAGAAAATTCTCAAAAACATGGTGTGACGCAACAGTTATTTTGCTTTACATGAAAGACGACTCAAAGGATGTTAATATCGACCATTAGATATTTACAAACTCTTCACTAAAGTTCTTACGAAAAGAATAGCAAACAAGTTTGGAAGAAAATCAACCTTGTGAACAGGCAGGATTCCAAAGCGGGTATTCGACAACTAATCGTCTACACACAATGAATCAGCTGATCGAGAAAACTACAGATATAATAAACCACTGTGCTTAGGTTTTGTTGATTACAAAAAGGCTTTCGACTCAGTGGAGCACATAGCAATTATAAATTCATTGCGGGAACATGGAGTAAACAAGAACATTGTAAAACTGCTCGAAGGAACATATAAAGAGGGAACTTCTTCAGTTTCATTACATAAGGACTCGGAAAATTTAAGATTAAGAAACACGTGCGTCAGGGAGATACAATTTCACCAAAAATTATTTACAGCACGCCTAGAAAGTATTTTGAGAAAGCTAGACTGGGAGAACAAAAGAGTAAACAAAGATGGAGAAAATCTAAACTACAGTATTTAAGATTTGCAGATGACATTGTCCTGTTCTCAGAAACAGTAGATACATTGCAAGAAATGTTAAATTACCTAATCAAAGTCTCAAAGTGGGGCTAAAAATGAATCCGAGTAAAACGAAAGTAATGTTAAATCCAAATACACCAAAGAGCGTAATCAGAATAAGCGAAAAATTCTGGAAGAAGTCGGGGAGTACAATTACTTGGGGCAAACACCAAAACAAACGAAAGACTATGATAACGATATAAAAAGACGCATTACATTTGGAATTGAAAGTTTTTGGTAGACATAGAAATATCATGGAAAGTAGCTTGCCAGTATGCATGAAACGAATAGTATGTAACGAATGTATAATTGCAGCTACGACAGACGGTTGTGTGACCTGGAAACTGACAAAATCGATGGAAAATCAACTAATCTGTTCTCAAAGAGCAATGGGAAGGTCAGTGTTGGGAATATCTTTTAGAGACAGGAAGAGATCAACTTGGGTGAGAGAGCAGACTAAAGTCAAAGACATTATAGAAGTTATAAAAGAACAGAAAAGAAGGTGGATGGGTCATGTAACAACAATGAGGGATAACCAGTGGAGCAAGAGGCTGACTGACTTGACTCCAAGAGACTGTAAGCGTATTAAAAAAAAGAAAAAAAAAGTCAGACAGTAGATGGAGGGATGAGACAGAGAAGTTTGCAGGCACAGTGTGGCAGATATTGGCTCAGTCAGGGAATTCGTGGAAAAGGTTGGAAGAGCCTTTGTTCAGCAGTGGACTTGTGATGGCTAATCGTAATCGTCATCAGCCGTTAAGGTCCACTGCAGGACCGGCCTATCCCTACCGAAGCAGGGACGATACAGCCATGTATCTCTACCCAGTGGCTTAGGCTGTCTGGTAGAGACTGTATGTAGGGTGAGAAGTGCTTGTGAGTGTAATTGTTGTGTTGTAGTGGCTTTGGATGTGTGTGTAGTCTGTGAACCAAGTGTAATCGGCCCGCTTTAAGCCGATTGGGTACAAGCATACTAGTATGCGACACTGGTTCAACCACAGCACCCCTTGTGTCCGCCAAACAGGTCAGTGGCTTGGTGAACGCTTCCCAAAGTATTTACAACTTTGGCGGGAGGCGAACCCGCGTCCACCAGCGTGCGAGACGCACACTCTGCCACTGTACCACAGAGGCTCCATATATATAGAGAGAGAGAGAGAGAGAGAGAGAGAAGAAAAAAACTAGGCGTGTCCTATTACGTGTTGGTGTGAATGAGGTCCATGCCTACTCACATGTTAAAATAATAATTCTGTGGCAATGCTCGTGATAGTTATGTTAACATATAGATGCGATATATACCGGTATAAAACGGGAATGCACGTATGTCCTAGTCACCATTTTATTAATTCCAGATGAATGAAGGTTTTAACGGCACTAATACATATCCACACATCTGTGCCGCACTGTTTTATTACCCCCTACAGAACTGATACGAGGATTTTAATAGATTATCATATACGAGTATACAAGACATATATGAGTAACGTAACAAAATATCAAGTTCCTGGACCTTAGCCGTGTCTTATCAGTTATCCTAGCTGAAATTAAAATCGTTATTGCTGTTTCTTTTCATAAAGTATTCCTCTTGGTGGTAAAGACACACGTTCAGTTTTCTAACCCACATAAAGGAAAAATGTCTACTCTGTCTTGTTATAATCAATCTTTCCCGTCTGGTCAATCAACACTGACTTCATGGAGAAAAATGAAGTATTTAACACTAAACCAAATTTTCCCCATGGGTTTTATGCAGTTTACCAAGCACAGGAAGATGCTTTAGTAAAGTGGATTTGAACTAAATCATCTGGTTTCTCGTCCTCATCACCAGGAAGCATATTTTGCTAACTTAATGAACTCAAATCATCGTCTTTCGTGACATTGGCCTTACTGCCTTAGAGCCATATCTCAGCAACTTGACCTCGATTACGCCACAGTATAATCATAAAGAGGACTGAGAGATCTGCTGTAACTGGAAGCATGACTGATCTGGATATTCTTCATAAAATAAGCGTCATAACTGTAATAACGTGTCATACAATACAATAGAGAAATACTGTAAACCACAGCCACTGCTCTTCAGGACTGCTTCTATCCCTCTTCCATTATGGCAGTCACGAAGTCCGTCTGGTTACTCACCGTCTTCGTGTCCAGGTGTGTAATGCAAGAGTTATCCGACATTCTCACATCTGCACATACTCGCAGGACCAACTCTGCTACTGTCTTCCTTAATTTCTCACTCAATAAAAAAATGGACTGAGGAATGTAGCTATGAATACATCTTGGATTTGAGAAATCATTCGTCAGTTCTTCAGGAAAATAACTTTTACAGGATTCCAGGTTTTAGTTACAGTGTGTATACTGTATATAGATATGAAGGCATTAGTATATATCTTATAAACACAATGTACAAGAAGTAGTGTCTGATGGAGACATACACAGTTTCTCACTAGGAATGTCATTTCACATAATGTCTATACACAGTGTTGTTGTCCCAGACCATTAGGAATCCTTAACATCCTCGTAGTCCAGACAAACCAAGAATTTCAGGACGTATTCAAACATGTGGAAGTCCACGTGAACAGTTTACCTTTCAGACACTACTACCTCACCAAACTTCCTCTCCAACCTGTATATAATGTCGGAGAGATTCCCTTCAGGGCAGAAAAAGGGAGAGAGGGCTGGCGAGAAGGCCCAGACACTAGGATCGTTAGGAGACTTTGGCCGTCACGCTAAGTTCGTTGTAAATCACTGTTCAATATAACTGTACAATAAAACTCCGTAACCCAAGAGTGCTGTAACTCACCTCGTTCATACTACGTCTCACGACTTTATTCTGACTGTGCTTAATGATCCATAATCGACTTCCTATCTCCCTGCAAGTACATACGACCACGCTATTGAGACTGGTGGCAAGCGGTAAAAACGAACCAAGTACAATAATAAACTACGTTATTGAGGTTGGTGGCTGGCGGGAACAATGAATCCAACTACGATAAACGATGCCTTACGAGTTCTACAATGCTCATCGATATTAGTTTATATGTTCGTCCATATATGCAGCAGACTACTCTCCGGAACCGCTACAACGGTAAACTACGATATCTATCTCACTACGTTCACTGAGAGTGCTGGCGGGCTGTAAACGAAGCCTATTAACCTCTCAATCAAAGTAATCTAAGACTACCATGCAACAAGCAACATCTACAATCGACAATCATCAATCGAACTACTTAACTTCGACGCAGCTGTATGATTTACAAGCAGCTACAAGTGACAAAGAACAAGCCTAGAAATTACTCATAAGATGAAGAAGAAAAAGAGCAAGAAGAAAGATTGGGGAGGAAGGAAGCGAGTTGTAGTGAGGGCGTTGTTTTGATGTGCCGGGGTTGAGATAAGCATAACTCAGGTTGCCCACACCCTGAACCACATCCCCATCACTGTTGACCCAGCATGGTGAGATATCGACACAGCTGACTACTCCAACCTCCACCACCCTCCACCACGATCCCCACCTTCTCCACAACGACCCTCACCACCATCTTTTTCACCACCACTACCAGAGTGAGACAGCCACTCAGTATTGGATCACAACACGTTAATCAGCCCAAGTGACTGACAACATCAACCTGCCATTCTACACCTGCCAGCCTGTCTGCCTGCCCCAGTGACGACACCGAGTGCTTTCGTGTCATACCAGAAGCCTGACCTACCTCAATCAAACCCTACTAGTGAAGTGCGTTGATTAGAGCGAGTGTCTTGTCTCCATATGTAATCAACAATCAAACAAACACCTCTCTCATCACACCACGACTGTATCTTCACTGCTGTTCTAGTGAGTTGATTTATTCTAACCAAGGCTGTATTAGTTAACAATTCACCACTTACATAACTATCCATAAAATACTAACACTTAGTTAATGCACCAAGCAATTATATATATTCATCATCATAAATATTACAAACTACACAGTGAAAGACAATTACACAATTTACACTGATATATGTGTTTTATCATTTTAATTTTATAAGCAATCAAGAGAAAGGTAAAACATGATTTAGTGTGTAATCCCATTGTGCTAAGTAGAGTTCCATTATTAGTGCCTGAAGGATCAACATTAACAGTGACAAATATCCTGACACAAACACCAGAAAATGATCAACAAAACATAAATTCCGAAACACCATCAAATACAGAAGAACAAGCAGAAAACCAAACTCAGGAAATAAAACATACACTAGCTATAGAACAGCAAACAGATGCAATATATACTGAAATAAATGATGATGACACTTGGCCAGAATTTTCTGATGTTGATAGTGAAATTTATAAAAATTTACCTCTAGTTTACTATAACTTAGACCATAGAGTACTGAGGTCAGGAAAAACATATAAATTGCCTGTAAATGATGATTGCAAGACAGAAACTGTAAAGATGGCTAATACAGATGCAGCTAGCACTAGTGCATTACCTTCTCCACAAAATTCGTCATAATCCACTGCCAGTGTATATTTGTCATGAAGACAGTGATCTACCAAAATTCTCTGGTACGGAAAAAGACAAGATTGACATAAACACACTTATTGAACAGTGTCAGCAGTACTTCATTAGGAGACACATTACAGACGAGAAAGGGAAAATAGCTATTTTTTCAGCTAGAATAAACCAAGAATGATGCCCAGCAGTCAACTTGCTCAGGTCAGACAAGCTATTGAGAGCATCATCATTCTATCAATTTAAGACAGAATTTCTCAAGAAATTCTCGGGAGGCAAGAATTTTCTTGGTAGTATAACCCCAGAATTACACAAAATTGTAGACCTACTTAGGCAAACACAGTCGGGCTCAGATCTAGGGGAAATAACAGCAGATATTTCCACTATTAAGAAAACCTTGTTAGCTAGCCTAGAAAACTCAGACTGGGTCACAGAGGATGGTGATGTCTCCAGTGCATGTCACGGACATCACTGGCTACATATCAGCCCTATGCCAATTTCCTGACAGGGTGCTAAAAATTGCCAAAACCATCTCTTATAATCCAGGGATGCGTTTACTTGATTTCATTTATGAGGTGGAATTAAATGCAGTAAAGCTGGTGTGACTGACACATCACAGGCCAACAAGAACAGGGATCAAAGTGCCAGAAATAGTAGCAGGGATAAATAAGTCAGTTCCTGGCAATGGACCAGAGACAATCTCGTCCAGTTCAGAAACAAACACACAGTCAGGTTAGCTCAAGGACTCGTTCCCGCACACCAGGTAACAGGGTGGTACAAAAGTCTGACCGAAGTCCCAGTAGACATCGATCGGCACACAGACACGCAAATGGAAGATCACCTCGTAGGTTGAACTCAAGTAACACTCTCTGTTACTATTGCGCAAAACTTGGTCACACAAAATCAGAGTCCTACATTAAAACAAAGGAGGATAGTCAAAAGGCAAAAGGGTTCGAAGCATACTGTAGACATCATAGGTGTTCCAGTCACTGGACCTCAGAATGTAAAAGACCAGAAAAGTTGGTATCCATCCATAGGTCGGAGGAAGGTCACACCAGCACAAAAGACGACGACACATAAAACACCCAAATAAACAAATAGTCAACATAGGAAGTCTCTTTGGAAATTAATGCATTTTGGTCTCTGCTTTATGTGAGGAGGAAGAGATTTCATTATTTTTTGGACTCAGCCTCACCAGTGAACTTAATAACGCAAGATGAGTCAGAAAGAATTTTTTTAAATAGAAAAAAAAGGGAGGTTTGTGGAAAACTCAGACTTAAATTTATACACAGTGGATGGTAAAGAAATACCAGTTACTGGTAAGATTGAGTTAAACATGATATTCACAGAGACCACAAAATAATTCACTACCACCTTTTATGTAGTAGAAAAATTATCAGTTGGAGGAACTATGTTACTTGGACTAAATACAATGAAGACAGAAAATATAATATTGATGTTGCATTTCAGTGGAATCCATTATGACAGTGAATTCGTCAGAGGAAATTTCATCTCCTGATAAAACAACCAGCAATTATAGGAAAACTAGCGTCACAAGAACGAATAAACACAAAACCAAAATGGGTGAGTCCGACGTACAACTTCTCAAAGAAAATGGGCGCTCAGACCAGCTGTCAGAGACCGACACCCTATCCTCACTCACTCACCCACAATGCAACCGTGACTCCCTCACTCACCCACAATCCAATCGCGACTCGCTCACTCACCCAGCAAGCATTAATTATGATATGAATTTACCACCAAAATCATTCATACAAGTTATCATTAAGAGTAAATTGAGAAATTGTAATGTCATTGCATTAGAAGAGAAGGTTAAAATAAATGGCCTTTGGTTAGAGAGCGCACTATGCTGGATAAATGACTAGGGCGAAACTAACGCCATTTTAGCTAACATCATAAATGGAGATGTGAAGATTAAGTAAGGAACCTGTATTTGTAGGTTAGAGATTTGCCCAGCTACTATACGCGAAGTGACAGTAACGGGAATGTCGAGTAGAGTAAACTTGTCAGACAGAGAGTGCATAAAGGAGCATTTGGTTTATTCAAATAATTTTGATGTGAAAAATGAGTTTCTAAACGTCCTGCAGAAACATCGACAAGCTGTTGCATTACCTGGTGAAAACTTAGGGTGTACAAATCTAATCCAACACCATATTAACGTAAAACAGGATACAAAACCAATCTACGTGCCAGCGTACAGAATTGCTCATTCACAACGTACACTAGCAAAGCAGTATGTTGATGAAATGTTAAGTTTGGAGATCACTGAACCTTCAGTATCCCCATGAAATGCACCACTCTTCTTTGTACCTAAACAAAACGGGGAAATGAGGGCGGTTCTTGATTATCGCAAACTTATTCAGGAAACCATTCCCGACCGTTTTCCCATGCCATTGTTAAGTGACGTCCTGCGCAGGACAGTCAGGCAGGCCCGGATGTCATTATTGGCCAACGTTACGCAAAGACATACATAATCACATAGACAAATGTGAGTCATATGCGAGACACAAAGGTCACACGTTGTCCCCTGCACCTATAGGGAAATATCCAGTCCCTAACCAACCGTGTGGCATTGTTGCGATTGACTTACTAAAATTACCCTTAACAACCAGTCACAATCAATATCTTTTTGTTACTACTGATCGCTTCTCACGATATGTGATCTTGGTTCCAATAAAAGATAAAACAGCAGAAACAGTCACACGGGTATTCATTGATAGTGTGATATGTATAGGTTCACCACACCAAAGGTGCTAATAAGCGACAATGGTGGTGAATTAAACTCTGAAATTTTGCAAGAAATATGTAAACAATGCAGTATAAAGAAGTTTAATATCTTGGCCTACCATCCAGCTTCCAATGGATTGGTGGAAAGGCAGAATAAAAAAATATTAGATGTACTACGACACATCCTCATTGAAAATTACGCAAACTGGGATGACTGGATCCCCGAGTTGAAGCATCACTCAGTTGTGCAATTAATAAATCAATAGGAGATACACCTCATTTCATCATTTACGGGTCTGACAAACGTCTCCCTTACGAGACGTTAGAAGGCAATAAAATTCCCGTATACAATTATGACGATTATCCTAAACTTCGCTTACATGAATTTCAAGAAATACACACAAGGCTAAAGAAACAGTTAACGATGTCCACGGAAGAAATGACAGAATCTTTTAATAAGAAGGCAAAAGAATCAAACATCAGCATAGGTGATATTGTCAATGGCCTCATTCACACTTGAGACAACAAACTGTCACCGAAAATTGAAGGCCCATGCAGGGTAATTAAGAGAAGAGCTAATAAGGTAGTGATTAAGTCAACATCGAGTGACGAAGAAAAAGAAATACATATTGATCACTTAAAAAAGGTCTAGAGATATTTAGCTTGCAACTATAAAACACCGGACACGACCGAAAACCCCAGTACACACTGTGAAAATAAGCCTGAAGTAATAAACACATACCGGAATAAATTGCGGTCGCATACCAAACAGACAAACATAGGTGCAACCAATACACCTCTCACCATAACAAGGCATTTAAATGACTTAGGAATCGATTTAGACTCCTTTTATAGGCAATAATATTAAACAAGTCAAGATATCTGTATTCATCATCATCACTATCATCACCCTTAGCATAACTTGCTACCAACAGTAGATTAGATATATAATACAGTTGACCTTTCGGATCACCTCACATCCTCAACATGTAGTCCGACAAGGGTGCCTGATCACCCCAACAGTCTCAACGGCAATAGTACAGGACATAATAAGTACCGAAAGTAGTCTGGACTTACTGCAAGACATACCAGTGATGTTACAGAAAATATCAGGACCACTTAGAACTCTGGAATCGGCATTAACACACCCTTCTTCACA
Organism: Birgus latro; assembly: GCA_018397915.1. Taxonomy (NCBI): domain Eukaryota; kingdom Metazoa; phylum Arthropoda; class Malacostraca; order Decapoda; family Coenobitidae; genus Birgus; species Birgus latro. The sequence goes on from JAGKTI010014327.1 coordinate 19,782, forward strand.
TGATCACCCCACACAGGAAGCAGCCGAATTAATTAAATTAACTGACTGGAAGCTAGAACAGGCTAAGCACGTAATGATCGCCACGATCCAGGACATCCCATCAGCTGGGAGTAACACACTTAGGGTAGGAAACGACATCACAAATACACGTAACAGACGCGGTTTGTTCGACCTAGATGGAGCAATTTTAGGCAACATTTTTGGACTAGCGACAGAAAGTGATCTAGAGGAAATCAATAATAAATTTAACAAATAGCACAAACTCTCTCATACAAACATAAGTTGGCTAACACTCAGAACACCTTAATGCTGACGACTGTAAAGTAAGGAAGGTAGAAGTATTAACTCTAGGTACTGTGGAGAAAGTAAATGCACTAGAAGGTAACAATACACTATTCCAACACTTCTCTGTGATCATGGAACATACTTACTTAATAATAAGACAGTTAGACAACACTAGGGCTCAGTATCAGTCTTTCATGAAAGGAATTGGTAATGCTGATAACGGAAGCATCACCAATAATTTACTATCCATTCATAACCTCCGGCAAATAATTTGTCAAGGCATACATAAGCATGGTTTGAAACCTTTGTTTGAGGAAAGAAATCTGATGTTATATTATCCATATTTGGAAGCAACACTCACAACATCAATAGTAGTTCATGTACCATTCGTAACAGATGATTTTTTCAGTCTATCAAATATACCCGTTTCCATCTAAGAAAGATGAATCATTAGTCACTATCAACATCAAAACAGAAGTCATCATGGTCTCCAAGAAACAGGACGCCGTCACTTTCACAAGTGAAACAACAATCGAACACAAATGTCGTACATCATTACATGCATTTCACCTTTGTCCTGCGTACATCTTCACGTTTCAGCCAGCTGAGACAGTCCCTTGTGAAACGGCCATCATAAAAGATCATGACATCCCTCATCATTGCAACTTCACATTTGCTCCAGATAAACTCATCCATCATCAATGCATTGGACATTCACAGTTCTTCTACTTCACTCAAAATACATCAGTTTTTGTGACTTGCCCAGAACCTCCAGTCCATACATCAGCATCTGGTTTATACATCTCACCAGATTACTGTGCAGTCCTGACACTTACATTATCCACCTTGCCCACTAAAAACAGTACGCCATTCTCAACCACACACACAAGTACTTCCAGCCATTACCTAGGATGAACTTAAATATAAGTGCACACATTAAGCTGACTTCACCCAAGTATGAAACTATGCACCTAATAAATCAGACAATACAACCTTGGGAAGAATACAGTAGGATTATGTTCAACCCATATTATATATACAGCCCAGCTCCAGCCATCTTTGTAATTTTCTCCATCATATTTGCTGTATTACTTTTGGCCATACACAGAATGGAAGCTAGGTTTGCTAACCTGGAATCAGTGTTTAAGAACTGTTCTGTAAGTGAGACACTCTGAGCAAATATTGCAAATATTTTATATACTGTATATATATACAGTATGTTTTATATAAAATTTTAAAATATGGGTTACACATAATATAGGTTTACTTTAATTATACTATCACTGTATATCTCATTTATATATGAATATATACAGCAAGTCCTTCTCACTGTATAACTGACTACAGTAGACTTGCCATTGTATTATTGTAATATTACTATTATATTATACATGTACAGTTTTATAACTACAATGAGTACATTATCCCAAATATGTAACTTTTACAATATTATGTATTTTACTTAACTCACAAATTGATTGTAATGTGTATACAGTATAGTATCCATTAATATATTCTAACTATTTACTGTCGTTGGTACGACAGGGGCGTGAATGAGCGAAATGTAGGCATTAGTATATATCTCATAAACACAATGTACAGGAAGTGGTGTCTGATGGAGACATACACAGTTTCTCACTGAGAATGTCAATTCACATAATGTCTATACACAGTGTTGTTGTCCCAGACCATTAGAAATCCTTAACATCCTCGTAGTCCAGACAAACCAAGAATTTCAGGACG
>JAGKTI010014328.1:0-21809 GCA_018397915.1 Birgus latro
CATGTTTTATAACATGTTGGAATTTCGTGTGAATAAAAATGACCAGTTTTCCACTTATGATTACACTGGTTTCACTAACGTCACTGAATGCCGGCAGATTAATCTGCTTCTTGATAGCAACACAAGTGGTAAGTAGTAGTTGTTCTTGGGCACAAGTATTAATCCGTCTGTCTTGGTCTTGTGCTACGAGGGGCTCCAGTAGCAAATTTCCAATGTTCTACCTCTATAGTGCTTATCTATCTGTTAACTGTTAAGGTGCCAGTATATCTGTCTTATTGGAATATTTGCTAAATACAGAGCAATAAACTGCTTGCACCGATAGGCTGTAGTTTCTTGTTGATCAATCTTGCTTTCAGGCTTTCAGCACTTACAGGTTTACCCGAGTGAATATCATCCCGCGTAGAGAAATAAATGTGGATAATAATATATCTTTAGATGTTTATTTTTCTGATTTGATGATACTAATGATTTCGAAATTACGATTATCTGAGGGTTTTATTTCATGGGACATATTTCCTTCAGTATTGCTGATTCTGAATGGAAAATAAGTACAGTAAACCCTTGATAAGCCGAACTTTTAGAAGCCGGAATCTTCAGTTAGCCGAACTCAGGCCGAGACCACGTATGAAGTAGGCTGAAATGCAAAAGTAGGGGGAGAAATGGCGCCAAGCGGACTCGTGGCGCCAGTCTGCTGCTTGCTTTTGGAGACGGTAGTTGCGCCATTCTTACTGTCATTTAGTGCTGAACAGTGCTCTCCTTTTGCCTTCTGCCTTGCCATGGAAGGTTCATAGCTTAAACGAAGTGATACTGGCACCTCTAGTTGTAAAGGAATGAAGCTTAAAAAAAAAAAAAAAAGTGCACGTGTGACAGTGTAGTGATCATGATTAAAGTTCAGTACTATTATTACTGAAAGTGTTACATTGCAGTCTATTACAGTGATTACAATTAAGTTTAGTTCTTAATATAGAGTGAAATAAATACTGGGTACTGTTTAGAATTTACGTTAAAGTGTGAATTCACCCACCTCTACCAACTCCGTCTCCAAAACAAAACAAACTGCCGAACTTCGAAGAATCTACTGCTTCTAATGAAAGGTGTTACGTTGCAGTCTATTACAGTGATTACATTTAAGTTTAGTTCTTAATATAGAGTGAAATAAATACTGGGTACTGTTTAGAATTTACGTTACAGTATGAACTAAACCACTTCCACCACCTCTGTCTCCAAAACAAAAACTGCCAAAGAATCTACTGCTTCTAACGAAAGGTGTTACACTTTAGTCTATTATAGTGATTACATTTAAGTTTAGTTCTTAATATAGAGTGAAATAAATACTGGGTACTTTTTAGAATTTACGTTCGAGTGTGAGTTAAACCACCTCCGTCTCCAAAACAAAACAAACTGCCGACGATCTTCTGCCTCTGACGAAAGGTAAATTATGTGCACTGAATTTTTTTTTTCTTTCTCTATTAATTTATGCACTGTATATGCTCCTTTACTTTAGTGTTAAGAAGACAAGTAATAATTATTGTTAATGCAATTTGGCGGGGTGAAAATCCATCTCCAACACACGTTACCGACAGTTGGTACTGCCTCTGTGAATTATTTTCTACCAATTAAACACTTCAGTACTGTGACGTCTATTTCTACTTTATTTACGCTTCCTCCAGCCGATTTTATGGCACTCAGGACTGGACTCACATACTGAAGGGGCTAACGAAGGCTGTACCAACCCCGTGCACTTCCACAGATCCAACCTACACTGACTAAAATTGGTGGCAGCAAGAACAAAATGAAAAAACACCCAGCACTGAAGGGGTTAAATTTATATTAAATGCACTATATTGTTTTTTGTCATAACTAATTTATTTATATATGCTTCTTTAATTTAGTGTTGAAAGGACAAGTAATAGGTATTGACTTAGCAATTTTTTTGGGTGATAATTCGGTAATTTAGCAATTTTGGGGGGTGAAAATTCGGTAAGCCGGAAAATACGGTAATTTGAACCAGGGTAGAGCCCCATATAGTTCGGCTTATCAAGGGTTTACTGTATTACGAGTTTCTCCGCATTTTAACCCTGAAACCGTTGAGCGATAGGGAGTGCGTTTCACATTCTTTCGTACTGCTAAGCCTCAACTTTAGTGTATTGTGGTTTCCTCTTCCGTAATGCGAGATATACACGGTAAAAACGCTAATACATTACTTTTTGGTGCTGTTTACCCAAATACTGCTCTTTCCGGTGTGCAATATAGAAAATATAACATGGCCGTGACAGTTGCCATATATCACTTTCTGAGCGAAAGGTACTGGGAATCGGGACATTACTTCTTTGGGCGATTGTACGTGGCAGATTACTAAGCCATGGGGATGAAGTAAGGACCAGTTGGAAAGAATATTTTGAAAGCCTGATGAATGGGAACAGAGAAAGCAAAACCGTTGTAAACATGATTGGCTTTGGGGGTCTGCGGAGAAGGAATGCAGCGCCAGGAAATGTGACACTTGCACAGGTGAAGAAAGATGTGAAGCGACTGAAAAATGGGAAAGCAGCTGTGGTTGATGAGGTGTATGCAGACATGATTCAGTGTAGTGGAGAGAGCAGAATGAAGTGCTAGTTGGAAATATGTAAGAAGGCATGGATGAGTGAAACTGTGCCAGGTGAGAAGAAAAACGCTGTGACTGTATCCCTGTGCAAAAATAAAGGTAAGCGAAGTGAGCGCACGAATTATTGTGGCATAAGTTTACTGAGTGTGGTAGGGAAGGCATATGGAAGAATTATAATAGAGAAAGTAGGAAAGATATCATTAGTCCTAGTAAGCGATGAATAGGGTGGCTTTCAGAGTGGCAGAAAATGTGTGGCTCAAATATTTGCAGTACAACATCATGGAGAAGGCTTGTGACAAGGACTGCAGTATAAAGTGTTTATGGTATTTATGGATCTCAAATGGAAAAGGCTTGTGACAAGGACTGCAGTATAAAGTGTTTATGGTATTTATGGATCTCAAAAAAGAACAAGACAAAGTAGACAGAGAAGGATTGTGGAAGGTTTTGTGCATGTACAGTGTAGATGGTAAGCTGCTAGGTGCTGTCAAGAGTTCTCATGATGGTAGTGAGATATGTGTAGGGATAAATGGGCATCGAAGTGAATGTTTCATGATCAATGTCAGTGTGCAACAAGGTTGTGTGATGCCGCCATGGTTCGTTTTTGTTTCCGAAAGTTCCAACATGCTTGCATGCGTCGATCTTGGTCACCTAATGGCAACTCTCCATGCTGCTCGATCTCTGGTAGCGTCCCTATTTAGTCCCATAACCTTGAGGTCACACTCAGTGACCTCGTCCCAGGTCTTTTTCGGTCTACCTCTCACCACCCTACTCCCAACATTCACACTTCTCACTTTCTGTACCCAATTATCATCCCCATCCTCTCCACATGCCCAAACCACCTCAATCTACCTCTCCTCATCACAACACCAATACACTCCAGTCCCAAATTACCTCTCAACTCTTCCATCGTAAACCTAGTCCTCTCAGGCCTCGCACTCAAGGATGCACTGCACATCAACCTAATCACTGCCATTTCAGTACATTTGAGCCTGTGAATATCCTCTTCATTTACTGCCCAGGTCTCACTACCATAAAGCAATACACTCCTAACACATACCACAGACAAAGATCCCTTAGCATGGAGGGAGACCCCTCTCAATGTCAGGAGAGGCAACAGCTCCCTGAACTTCTTCCAACCACTTCTCACTCTAGCCACAGAGCTAACTCATGCCCCACCTCCAGCACATAACATGTCTCCCAAATAAAAAAAACTCTACCACACACTCAAGAGACTCAAAAGCAAGTTCAATCCTTTCATGTCTGGCAATATCCACATCTCTTCCCGACATAACGCAAACATGAAATCAGCATTATCTCCCAGTCTTTCTCTAATACCACATCTCTTAAGCATCCATTTAATGTAAACATTGCACACCCTTGTGGCAAATCACGTCTCCCTCTTCTTTGACAGTACACCCCCAGTCCTAGATACCATCACTTTTGTTTTATCTGCATTTACCCTAAAGCCCTTGTGCCCCATACCATCTCTCCACTTCCTAAATGCATCCTCAGCCTCCCTTTAATTCTCTGCAACCAACACCAAATCATCAGCATACAACATCTCCCATGGTAGTCCATTTCTGAAGTCATGTGAGAGGGCTTCAAGTACCATGATGAACAACAAGGGGCTCAAGATTGACCCTTAATGCAAACCAACATTCACGGAAAAATCATCACTCAAATCTCTATTAATCCTTACCTGGGTGTGAGCACCCACATACTAACATGGCCATGATGACCCTAACCAGCCACTCTTCGATCCCAAGCTTTCTCAATGCCCACTTCACCAACACTCTAGGAACTCTGTCAAAGGCCTCCTCCAAATCAACAAAAACAAAGTACAGTTCCCTTTCTTTCCTATATATTTTTCCTGAAGCTGTCGCACAAGGAATATGGCATCAGCGGTCCCTTTGCCCGGCATAAACCCAAACAGCACCTCATCAATATTCAATCTTTCTCTAATCATACCATCTAGAACTCTCTCCATTACCTTCTTTATCTGGTCTAAAAGCTTTATCCCTCTACAATTTCCTCTTTCCCGGGCATCAACCTTCCCCCTGTACACATTTACAATTACACTCTTCAGCCAATCATCTGGGACAACACACACATACATAATCATATTTATCAGGTCAGTGACTAACCTCACTCCTGTATATCCTGAGGCTTTCAACATTTCAGCAATCACCCAGACACACCTCCTGCCTTCCCCACCTGCATCCTATTGCCCTGCTCACAGTTGCAGCATCAGGCTCAGGACCAAACACTGGATCTACTGGCTCCAAACATTCCCTGTCCCAGTCAAACTCCTCATTCAACAACCGACTGTAATGCTCTCTCTGTGCGTCTTTAACATCCCTACTGTTCACCTCTACCTTTTCTTTATCATTCTTCACCCAGTGCTTACCTATGATATCCCTATTCTCCCTCTTCATCTGATCTGCCACCTTAAATATCATATTCCTTCCTTCCACAAGATTTAGGTTATCAGCGGTAGCTCGATCGGTAGAGAGTTGGATTGCGGTCCCGTGGGACCCAGGTTCGAATCCTCGCTGGTGCAGGGAAAAGTTTAAGGATTTGAATTTCATTAAATCAGGCTTTACTGATCTACCAGAAGACCCGCCGACATGTCGTAAAAATGACCCCGCTAATACCAATACACCAGTCCTGTATGAGACAGCCCTAGCATGTATTCAATATGGACGGTGGGTGTTAAGCGCCGAAGTGGTGACATGTAGATTGTAGGACGACGACTGGGCCTTGATAGCAGGCTGTGAAGCCTATGCCCAGAGTCAGACACATAAAAAAAAAAATAAAAAAAAGTATAAGCCTCTGTGACTCAGACTTCGCCCTGTAAACCTCTTTTCTAGTCCTACGATTGGCAGCCAAGTATTCCTCTTTGTTACCACCCTTCTTCCATTCCCGGAAAAGCCTTCTTTTCTCCTTAACTGCTGCTTCTACACCTCATCCCACCACCGAGTCACTTTATGTCTTGGTGGGCCTCTTTTCCATCCACATACTGAATCAGTAACTCTCAAAAGGTTGGTCTTGAAGGCTCTGTACTGCTCATTAACACTTCCATCCATGTCTCCCTGTTCAGCTACCACTCTCTTCATCTGACTGTTGAAGGCATCCTTTACTGCTTGGTATTTTAATTTCCATATTTTCCTCCTAGGTGCATAGGTCCTCTTTTTCATCACCTACTCCTTAAGCACCATGTCATATATCAATAATTTGTGTTGTTGCACAAACATATGCTCCCTATAACTTTAAGTTCCCTTACTAATCTCCAAGCAGCCTTCCTGACCTGAAAATAGTCTATCTGGCTGCTATTTCCCCCAGACTTGTATGTAATCAATATTGAGTACTCTCGTCTTTTCCTAAAATGTGTGCTGCACACAATCATGTTCACTGCCTCCCCAAACTCGGGTAACCTTTCCTTCCTTATTTCTTGTACCATGTGCACATCCCCCATGTATTCCTTCATATCCTTGAGCTGTTTCACCTACATAACCATTTAAATCCCCCCCTAATACTACAATATCATCATCCCCCACACCACTTACCACATGTATTAAGGCACCCCAAAATCTATCCTTCTATACCTCACCCAAGACTGCCTTTAGAGCACATCCCGATACGACTGCAACAAAATTTTCACTATTATCATCCTAACACTTACTCTCATAACATTCACAATACATTCCGACCATTTCTCCTTAACCAACACACCAACACCCCCATATCCATCTATCCTATCCTGCCAAAACGACTTATAGAAACAATCCCTCCCAGCAATCTTTCTGGCTGATCCACCCCTATACCAGACATCTTGCACACATCCCACATCCACCCACCTCCTACTCATTACCTCAACCAATTCCTCCGCTCTACCCCTCAAACTTCCCACATTCCACAAAGCCATTCTGATCCCCCAGGGTGATTTAATGTCCTTAGGCTTGCTTTGAATTACATTCTTTAACTTGGTCAAAATCAGTAAAACAAGAAGGGGAGAGACATACTACAGGCCCCACCCACTACACAGTCCCAGGCCCAGGCAATGGATCTGGGACCATTAGCCTACCAGCCTTGACCAGTGGCTGTGGTAGTGGCCTCAGGGCACCCTGCCAGGACAGCTACAGGGACACCCTCCAAGTGTGCCTTGGCACTGTAACTGCCCCACCACAATACACCCATTGATATAGCAGCCTCCTGGGGCACTACTCTCAGGTTCGGGCCCCTCTCCGTTAGGTGGAAGCAGCAGCCTGGGAATCGCAATGCCCTGTACCCTCTAGCACAGGTTCGAGCTCCATCCCACCCTGGCCCCATGATCTATGATGGCTGAGCCCTCGTCACGCCTCCCATGAAAAGGTCCGCCACTAGGTAGCAGGGGCAAAGTTTTCTCACTGCACGCACTTGCTGGTATCAACTCCTATGATGTAGTTGGGAATGCTGTGTGATATGTAAAGCCATGTGGTGTGGTGTAGTGTATGAGATAGTTAAAGGAAGCGTTTGGGAGAGTATGCTGGTCTACTCTCCATGTTAGTGTCACACTGAAAAGGTCAGCAAAGGGGGATGATTAGGTAACCTGTGAAACAGGAACTCCAGCTCTCCCTATCACCATATTTCCCATTCTCCTTGGGAATACCACCCTGATAGGTCAGTGCTACAACCTCCTCCCATATACGAGTTACAAATGCACAACCCCTTTCCTGACAAACATCCTACAGTCACTTCCCAACATCATTTTCTCCTGGTACCCCATTATTACCCATTGTGTCATCCTCAGGACCAGTGCCTACAATTCCATTCACATGACCCATTATGATCACTTTATACCTCCTGGGGATTTATCCCACTGCTTGATCCAGCTCATCCAAAAACCTGTCTTTCTCTCTCACTCCTGTCGTCGCACAGTGCATATGCTATAATCACTGCCACTTTCACCTTCTTTAACTTGCTTTGCATACATCTCGAGCTGACACATTTGTAATCTCTCATTCCACTCTGCCACACCTGATTCATCAACAGAGCAACTCCTTCCTTGCATCTTCCTCGTCCATTCATTCCCGACCTTACACACTTTACACCTTCCCACTCCTCCACTTCACACTTTTCACCTTTGTTTCACACAATACCTTCACAGCATATCTTGCACTCTTTAATACATTCACCTCTTCCACCATCTTGCTCTCCTCATTCACATCTCACACATTCCACATGGCCATGAAAATCTGTTCATTTGGTTTGGGCCCTGGGCAGGTATTGGGCCCTCTGAGGCTCTCCAAAACTTCTGCCACGATAAAGTGATTTTAGATAGGGGAATCTGGGGGACACTCAACTTGGCCAAAAGCCCCGGTTATATGGTTACCACCCTGTGTTGTAAATGGTTTCCTGGGTACAGGAAACCATTTGGCTTGTCACTCAGTGTAGAGACCATAAGGCATCCCTACAATGAGAGAGTGGATGATGGGCACCCCCACCTACTGTATATCAATACAAATTTTAAACCAACAATATTTTACAATACAGTAAGCTTATAAAACTGCTAGGTACATGGTAGACTGGCAGTAGAGGTACAGTATTTGCATATCACAGAACTACAATGATGCCATCAGCTAGTGAGTTAGCTGCATTTGCCACCAATACCAACCTTTCTTGGTACAACAGGAGTTTGTTCAGTTGACTCCAAGAGTTCCTTAACCCGAGAAATCCCATCAACGTACGGGTATGTCGCGATGTTTTGTCACAGCTACACCCATCGACGTATGGGTACGTCGCGCAATTGCAAGGGTCATTATTTGCACAATTTTCAAGTTTCACGGGTGATTTTTGCTAGGCATATGTGGGAGACCTTCCTCTACCTGCTGTCAAGCGGGGATATTGCCTGGCCCCACCTAACCCCCCCTCCCCCCCACACTGGCCAGTAAAGGTATGTTGCCCAACAGTCTCTCCAATGACAAAATTCACAGTGAAAGTGATTCCTGAGGTGGAGGACAAAGAAATAAAGAAGCTAGAGCAAGAAACAAACAGAAGTGATGAGGTGGTAATGTCATAAAGGAAGGTGCCATATGTGGATGTGTTTGGTGACTGAACAATGCTTCTATTGCCTATATAAATGTGTGAAAACCAATATAGTCTGTTACGACACATACATAAATAAATACGTAATTGAAAGTGGCTTGAATTAGTTAACCCTTCCATAGTTCATTTTCTTTAGCCAGGTACCCTGAAAAAGAAGGAAAACGTAAGGTTGCATGACACCTGTATCAATACTTTTAAACACAGGATCACGATTTCTCTATGAATTTTCAATGTTTCTCACCAAAAGTGAAGGTTTGAGCCAATGAAAAAAAAAAATCCAAAAATGCTTGGGATTTTGGGGTATCGTAGGTTGGAAATCAGTCGGGACGTGACGGGTTAAAGCCCATCTTCAATAAATGGAGCTTTACTGCGAAGCGTACTACTGTACCGTATAATGTACAGTAAATCTCAGGTAAGATCCTTCAACACTGACTTCATCTGGATATCTTTTAACTCATTTCACATGATGTCTCCAATTCCATTCTTGCTATTAACAAAGTACTTATTCAATTCAGAAAGAACTCTCACAGTGAAGGAATCAGAAGCAATCTCCATAAACCCCCTGCCCAGAAGGACTTTCATATCGTAACCCCTTGAATCTGACAGTATACTTTGTTGTTGTTGTTTTATCACTTTTTGAACTGGAAGGGCTATAAAGATATTGCCTTCATTAACCACTTCACTAGCAAGAGATTCCTCCTTTGGTGAATAAAATAATTCAGTGGCAGCCTGATTACAATGAAAAACACTGTACAGTACATTATTCTGTTGAAGGGGTTAGTACAGTACATTACTCTGTTGAAGGGGTTAGTACAGTACATTATTCTGTTGAAGGGGTTAGTACCTAAAAGGGATTATATCTGGTTCAGGACAGACTTAATATTTAAGGACCTAAAAGAATTATCTAAAACAATTATAACATACCTCACTCTCTGGTGGTTTGGACTGACTTGTGTCAGATGTAGATACTTCAGATCGGTCCGAGCTCTCTTGATCTTCCTTCTGAAAATCTTGTGAATCAGAAGAAACAATACTTGACTCCGACACTTCTGACTCAACAGTTTTTCTGGCCCGTGTTTGTCGGCGCACTAAAGGTGGGGAAACAGTGACCTCTCGTAATGCCTGCTTTATCTTGTCCACATCTGACTGGCCACGCAGCAGCCTATCGGATGTGCCAGGGAACCTTCGACCTCTAACTTCTGACCTTGATTTCTTGTACCTCCTTGGTCTTTTATTTATAGTTTCCTTGTCTTCAGTTTCTGTCACCTCCACTGCTGAACTTCTCTCTTCTGCAACTCCCATCAAGTCCAAATTTGGAACACGTGAATCAGAATCTGCTAACTCCTTGTCAGAGGTACTAAGTGATGGAAGGATGCTTGTTTTATGCACTGCTGCCTCTGTTTCAAGACCAATACTGTTAAGGTAATGTCCAGTTTCTCCACGAACACCTTTGCCCTCTTTAACATCATTATTTTGTACTAATACACCAGAATCTTTGGCTTCCCATATTTGTACTTTGCTTGAAGAAATATCTCCTTCTGCTTCTCTAACAGTTTCATGAGTATCATATCTTTCATATCCATTTTCAGAGAAGTTGGCTATACTATCAACCGACTCACTTCCTCTCATAGCATCTAATGAGGTACCAGAAGGTTTTCCTTTCTGTTCAGGGCTGGAGTTCTTTAAAGTTAAACCCTTCCCCTTTTTTGGACTGCCTGAGGTAATTTTCCTTAACTCATTAAAATTAATGGTTCCAAAGAAGAATCCATCCTCTATTTTCCGTTTTCGTGTCCTGCCATAGCGACTGGTGGCTGCAGTCATAAACTCTTCCTTGAATGCCTGCTTCAGCTCCTTGTCAGACACAACTGTGCCCTCTGCATTCTCACCCAGAACTCTTGTCTTTTGTTTGAATGTCTTCACTTCGCCATTGCATACTGGTACACTGTCTGGTAAGGTCTCCCTCGGGCATGGCATTTTTTTAATTTTAGCTTGTTCACTGAATTCTGAATGTATGGTATTTGCTTTATTAATCACACCTCCAACTTCGGAAGGGTCAACCCCCGCAGAACTAATTTCTGGGCTATGATATGTAGTAGTAAGGTTGCCATATTCATCAAAGCATAAGATGGGCTTTGCATGGGTGGACTCACTGCAATCTGAAGGGACAGAAGCTGATACATCTGCACCTCTATGGCCAAGATTTATTCTTTTATTCTCCATCTTCTCTTCCTCATCTTCACTCACAGCAGATGAAGTTTCTTCACTACTGCTGTGCCACTGCTCATCAGGACTAGTACCATCATCATTACTGCTATCCCAAATCTGCTTACCTTTCTGCCGAGGGATATGGCTATCTAAACTTGCTGTTTCAAGCCAATTACCTTCATCATTTGTAATACCCTTTCTGTTCTTCACTGAATGGTGTTTTCTCTTAGTACCAGGGAATTTGGCTTCAAAGTTTGTGCTGTACTTTGTTTCATCTTCAGTGCTGTCTCTGAGTTCCTCTTCATCTCCACTAAAATCCTCTGCACTGTATTTGGCATCTAAGCTGAACCTGTCCTCATCAGTACTGTCCTTATCCTCCTCCTCAGAGCACACATCATCAGCAGCAGCAGCTACGGGGTCATCATGATCTTGCAGCCAGGCCATCCCTACATCAGCTTCACCATATTCATCTGCAACATTAGTCCCACCTTTGTTAAGCCAACTCCCTACTACATTTTCCCTTAGGGCTTTCTCTTCATCATCATCCTGTTTATTCACACCCTGCACAATACCACCGGCATCAGAATCCTGCGACATACTCGTTAATGCTCTTGGCACTTCAGAAGGGAGATAGAGGTTGTCATATCCCATGACATATCCCTGCGACACATCGTCCATCAGGACCTCACAAGTTATCTTGTGATCCTGTGGGGAAAAATAAAAACAGTCAATCAAACATCTTCAGTATTTCTAAAATACAATAGTCTCACAGTAATCTGAAATGGAATAGTATTTTCAAGGTAACATACACTATTTATAAATTTAATAGAAATCTGTATGAACAGTTGGCTCAAGAACTATGTGGGTAAGAGTGAAAGTTGGACTACAAATGTGGGTGACTGTGAGCGTGTATGTGCCAATGCAAGATCGTGCAAGCAGAGTGAGAGAAAAGTTCTGGACAGATGTGGAAGCGTGCTTGGAAAAGTTTGAAAGGAATGAGAGAGTGTTTCTGATTGGTTATATGAATGGAAAAGTAAGAAATGTGAAGGTGGATGGAGTGGTTGGTGAGTGGGGTGTGCCTGCAGACATGGAGGAGAATGGCAGAGCTTTAGTGGACAATTGTGCCAGGAGAGGGTCAGTGATAGCTAATATCCACTTCAGGCACAAAATGATCCACAGGTATACGTGGCGAGTGATGAGAAGGAAGGATGGTGAACTGAATGAACGGAAGGCAATCATGACTAAGTGTGTGTGGATGAAAAGATGAGAAAGTGTGTAATGGCTGCAAGAGTATATAGAGGTTGGGAGAGTGGACTTTCGGACCACCTCTTGGTGGTGGTCAGAATCAAAGTCCAAACAAAATGGAGAAAGAGAAGAAGGGAAGGACAGGAGGAAGTAGTTCTTACAAGGAGGGCAGAAAAGTTACAAGAGGATGGAAAAAAGGCAGAATATAAAAGGGAAGCAGAGGAGCGACTGGGTAAATATAGATTGGAGGGGATGGGGGACATGGAAGGTGTATGCAATATATTCACAGAAGAAATCTGTGCAGCATATGAGGTGGTGTGTGGGGTGAAAAGAAGACTAAACTCCATGAAAGAGGGTTCAGGGAACAGCATGGTGGAATGAAGAGGTGAGAGAGGCTGTGGCACAAAAGAAAGCAAATAGTGAGTGGATGAGGAACAGGGGCGTCGAAGAAGTTGAAAGACGGAGGAGAGAGTTATATGTAGAAAGGAGGAGAGAGTTATATGTAGAGAGGAGGAGAGAAGTGAAAAGATTTGTGAGAGAGAGTAAGGAGAGTGTGGATGAGGAACTTGGAAGGAAATTGAGCGCAAAGAGGAGGGAATGTAAGAAAATGTTCTGGAAAGAGGTAAAGAGAGTTAGACAGGGTGCCAAAGAAGTTAGTTGGGGAGTAAAAGATAAAAATAGTACATTACTAGTGGAGAAGGGGGGAAAAGTGAACAGATGAAGAGAACACTTTAACCACTTAATCGCGGGCTGTCACTTTCGTGACACTCGGCGGCGATGGCTCGAGCCGTGGGCCGTCAGTTGGGAGCCTCTGTTTTCTTTTTAAGTAGCCAGGGCTTTCAAAATATAAATATATATGAAAAACTGTGGGAGAATCCTGAGTGATATTTATATCATTTAGGCTAGTTTCGGCCAATATTGCAAAAAAAATCAAAGCGCGAATTACCACCAGCTGGAAGAGCCAGGACCATCTCACACAACCTCGCAGTATAGGGGTTAATGAACTGTTGAACACAGAGAATGAAAGTAATGCAAGTATAAGTGCCTGGGGAATGGCTGGGAGAAGGAGGGATGTGGGAAGAGAGGAAGAAATCAGTAGGATGGAAGTTGTGGAAGTAATGAAGAAAGTTAAAATGGGGAAAGCCTCAGAAATTGATGGGGTGTGGTGATTTTTTTTTTTTTTGAAATAACAGAACAGAGGAAGGAAAAACAAATTAAAAAAAAAATCCATTAACATGGTTACTGGTATCCTCCATTCATGAAAAATCTGTAACGGTTTTTTTTTTAATGCGAGGAAGAAGGAACCAAAGGCCATGGACTTGAACACCAGTAGACTGAAGTTTGGAGGGAAACAACTCTAAGGAAGCGAGTTCCAGAGAGATGCAGTTCGGGGAATAAAAATTCTGATAGGCGGAAGTTCTGCAATATGGCAGTGTGACATTCCAGTCATGAGCGCTGCCAGATGCCTGTGTAGCACGAAGAAAAGCATGGAGAGGTGGCACAATGGACGCAACTTCGTCTGAGCATTTGCCATAAAAATAAAGTAAAACCTCGATATAACGGACTTCAGTAGACCGGAATTTGCTTTTATCGGACTCGAGGAGCTACCGGACTAAACTCCTATATATCGGAAAAAATCCAATAAAGCCAGAAAGCAGTCCGGACTGCCTGACCACTTCAGCTATGTTCACCACAATAAGACAAGTAAAAGACATGCTCTTCAGTGCACAGTACAGTATTATTATACCATCTGATTAATGTAGTGAAGGTATAACACAGTACAATAATGCAATGGTGGTGAAAACCACTGATGCAATCCGGACTAATGTCTGATATATCAGAAAAAGTCCAGATTAGCAGGGGTAAGTCTGGATGCTGCTTATATCGGAATTTCGCATTTTTCGGACTGGCTTGGGCCCCAATTAGTCCGTTATAGTGAGGTCTTACTGTATGTGGAATTCGGTAATGAAGAGGTTAAGTATGGGGGAGAGATAGTAAGAGAATGGATGTGGAGGGTGTGCAGATTGGCCTGGGAGGAAGGTAGAGTCCCAGAGGATTGGAAGTCAGGTATAATTATTCCCCTGTACAAAGGAAAAAGGGAAAAAGTATGTGGCAATCATAGGGGCATTTGCCTTCTTAGTGTAACAGGAAAAGTATATGGTAGGGTACTTATTGACAGAGTTAGGGAAATACCAGAGGAATTAGTTGGAGAAGAACAGGGAGGTTTTCAGAAGGGAAGAGGTTGTGCAGATCAGATATTCATTCTTAGATCTTTCGTGGAAAAGTTTCTAGAGAAGGGAAAGAAGTTGTATGCAGCCTTCATGGATTTGGAGAAAACATATGCCAGGGTGGATAGATAAGGATTGTGGAAAGCATTAAGAATATATGGAGTACACTGGAAGGTGTTGAAGGCCATGAAGAGTATGTATGAGGGTGCTGAGGCTGCAGTGCGTGTGCATGGTGAACTGAGTGAATTTTTCCATTTGAAGGCTGGATTGAAACAAGGATGTGTCATGTCTCCATGGCTGCTCAATCTGTATATGGATGGGGTTATAAAAGAGATACAAGGTACAGCAGTGGATGTTGGAGCAGCCCTAGTGAGAGTGTCTGGAAACTCCCTGTACTGTTGTTTGCAGATGATACTGTGTTGTTAAGTGAAGACGAAGGGGAGCTGCAAAGGCTTGGTAGATGAGTTTGGGAGTGTGTGTAAGAAACAGAATCTAAAGGTGAATGTAAGGGAAGAATAAAGTGATGGTCTCTGAGAGAAGTGAAGTCAGTGCATGTACAATGAGACTGGATGGGGAGGATATGGAAAATGTGAGTGCATTTAAGTTCTTGGGTAGTGTGATGAGTAAGGATGGAAGTTTAGAGGGTGAAGTTCTCGAAAGGTTACAACACGGAAGAAAGGTTGCTGGTTCATTGAAAGCAGTGATAAGGAACAGGGAAGTGAGCATGGAAGTGAAAAAGCTGCTACATGACAGTATTGTGATACTAACTCTAACATATGGAGGTGAAGCTCGGACCTGTTGGAGGGACAGAAGTCAAGAGTGAGAGCAGTGAAAATGAGTTATTTGAGAGGAGTATGTGGAGGCACATGGAGAGGCAGACTGACAAACGAGGCAGTGAAGGAGCGTTGTGGTGTGGATATGATAGGAAGCATTAGGAGAAACACATTAAGATGGTTTGGCCATGTGGAGAGGATGGAGAGTGAGAGACTGATGAGGAGAGTGTATGTGAGTGAGGTGGAAGGGAAGAGAGAGAGGGGGAGGCCAAGGATGAGATGGAGGGATGGAGTGGAGGTATGAGAGAGAGGGTTGTGAGCTGGGAGCAGGGCAGTGAAACGGCAGGGGTCAGAGTGACATGGAGGCGATTTGTTGTTTGTGGCCACCCCTTACAGGATTAAGGCATCTGGCAATTGATGGATAGATAGATAGACTATGATTTAAACCCAGCCTACCTTTAACAAAGCTTCAATGTGATGGAGTGACGAAAGTATTTCTACCCCTCATTTTTAATTCAAATATTGTGCAGTAATTTTCTTTTAATTACATCTTTCAATCAGATTATTTGATCTGAACTATGGCAAAATTAAATACATAAAAATAGCTCTTTAAGAAAAATGGAAATGTGCAGATGCAGTAATCCTGAAATTGTCACAAAATTTAAACTACGACTGCTGGCCTCAATCCTCAGCCACTGCATGATGGGCCATGTTTCTAGCTGGTTTTAACATACTAAAATTATGTGATCATGATTATTGGCAATGTTAACCTAGCATTAAAACTACCTTAAGATGGGGCTATATGACTCACCCTTGGCCACTTTCCCTTGTACTGAGGTTTGTAGTGCAACATTTAGGGCACTTAAAAAGCTTTACTGTATGGGTAATGAAACACAAACGATCCAACTTCATATGTGAAACAGGATTTTAACATGGAAAACACAGAAAAGACATATTTGAAAAATACATTTACAATAAAGTTTATCAACACCTTATGTGAGAAAATTGGACTTGGTGGGCTTTCCATTAGTGAAACAGTTTTCATTCTAATCACTCAGACCTTTCATGCCTTCTTGCCCGGTATTGTCCTTTATTTGTGTGCCTTCAGCAGACCCACCTCTCGCCTTCCCCTGCTTTAATTTGAATCGAACCAGTCAGAAGTTCAGTTTTATACACTGATTGGTCCTCCTTCAATCCATTACTGCTGCAAGCATTCAGCCTAATAAACAACATATGGGCTATGGTGCTTTCCACTGGCAGTGACGGAGAACATGATGGATGTTGAACTCTTCGTCATATTCACGATATACTCCACATATTATACCATGCCGGAATATCTGAAGCCTTCCCTTAGGATCATATGTGATATTGGTTTCGTCACAGTTAACCCCTATAGTACTAATAGGATTAATCGATCCTTTTCCAGAATTTGGCTTGATGCCAAATAGGATCAATAGAGGAGCTTTTGTATTTAAAAAAAAAAAAAAAATGGACATTAGGCTTCAGTCTGATTGTGACGTATATCAATGCAAATCAAGTCCTCAGTAACTAGGAGGGAGGATCCGGGTGCTTACCCATGGCAGGGGGGTGATTCCACCACTCTCCTTTACCCCAATACCATTGTTCCCTCTCCCCCTCCCTCACCTCTGACTGCCTCCTGCTCCCTCCCTCCCCCTCCCCCTCCATCCTCCATCATGCCACCATGGTTCCCCCCTCCCCTTTCCCTCCCTCCCTGGGGAGGATTATACCCCCCCTACACACCCTCCACACCCCTGTACTCCCTCTCTGCCTTTCCTCTTTGTCTTGTGGTGTGTCTCTCACCTCTATACCCCCATACCCCCCCCCCCCCCCAAAGCCTTATTCATATA
Organism: Birgus latro; assembly: GCA_018397915.1. NCBI lineage: Eukaryota > Metazoa > Arthropoda > Malacostraca > Decapoda > Coenobitidae > Birgus > Birgus latro. The sequence goes on from JAGKTI010014328.1 coordinate 17,006, forward strand.
AGTCATTGTTACTATTCATGTTGCATGTTTTCATTCAACATCAGATTATTGTTTCTGTAACTGCATACACCAATGCACAAAACAGAATGCGTGTTTTTTCATGATTTACAGTATATTCACCCCCATGAATATACTGTAATGTTTCATGTAAATGTTAGTACTGTAATGTTTGTTTTTTATAATAATAAAATTGTGTATTTGTGTGTTTGTCTTTCTCTTACACCACTATCACTATTTTGCATGCTTTAGCTTTTTTATCCCCTTGAAATTCTTACAGCTACAGCTCTGAGGAGAGGGGAGGGGAGGGAAGAGGGGATGATGGAGTGTGTAACACCACAAAAAGGTTTTGCATGCTTTGGCTCAATTTCGTTTTTGTTTTGACAGCTACACAGCTATGAAGGAAGGGGATGGGGGGAGGGAAGGTGGGAAGGGGAGAAGTGTTAGGGGGGAAGGGTGTTGGGAGTGAATGAGGAACACCAACAAAATTATTTTGCATGCTGTTGGTTGAAAAAAATTGAGCTAGAAAATTCTGAAGGGTGGGGTAAGGGGAAAGAGGGTAAGGGGAGAGGGGAGGAAGTGATGGGTGGGGTGATAGGAGTGGGTGAGGAAGGTAATGGGAGGGGATGAATGAGGATGGGATAGGGTGAGAACACATAAAACTGGAGTCGCCCCGCCTGGAAGGGTAACTTTTTTCAGCTTTGACGGGCTATAGCTCATGAACCAGTTGGTCTAAAACGCTCTGGTTTGCAGCATAAGGTGTGTAAATTCAGGCTCTAAACCTTGGGCATAAAACATTTTACTTCTATAAGAGTTGAAAAATCACCACCATATACAGGTTTTTAGGGATGTTCAGTCAATCGAATTGCATATCCTAAGTGCCATGTCAAACTACCAAAGTGCCATGTCAAACTACCCCATGGGGACGAGTCAAATTGCCCCATTAGTCTAAAATCATCATACAGTATTTCATAAACGAAAGCAGCCGACTTACTTTGACAGGTGGATAAACATTAGGCACTTAGTTTGTTGTTATACATCCAAGGGACAGCAGAGGAAAACAATTAATCTTGTCTTTTATTGTTGCAAATCACAGCTCAAAAAAAAATCTGAAAATAACAGGAATCTAAAACTGATCACATTTCACTTAACTTCAGCAAGCAATTATTAAACTTCATTTACAATATAAGTTAGTGATTTCAGAATATGGTACCATATGATACTGGACCACCTGAGTCTTTACCCCTTTACTGAGTCTAATTGCCCCAGGTGAGTCAAATAGCCCCATCTTACATTGTTTTACTACGAGGATCACCTAAGAAAGCAGGGAGGCAGGCAAGAACGAAAAATGAAAGAATGAATGAAACAGTAGCTTTAAGAGAAACAAATGGGAAAAGAAAGATGGAATGAAGAATGGTGTGGAAAAAAAAAATCATTGTGTAATACTGTACTCACAATTTATCATTAAAAATAAATAAATAAATCAGGATGCTTCAAAGCCTCCAATACCAATGAGAATTTTACCTCGTGAATCCCGTCCCACATCTGTTGGAGGACATCTTTAAGAAATCAGTGGTCAGCATTTGGCAAATATAAATATATGGAAAGCAGTACCAGCACATCATATCACTGACATTTTCAATGCATTTTGTGGCCATGGAGTCAGGATCGAGAACTGGCGACAAGGCGACTCTCCATTCTCCCTGGGATAAACAGCAACAGCCAATCCCATACATTAAACTCTCAATTATCCGCCATCACATTATCGGGTGCTGATAGCTTGGATCTATTTAAGCAATACCCAGCAAAATTATGCAATATCCAGAGCCAAAACAGGATGTAACCAGCAGTTTGGAGGAGGCGGTGGCTCAATCAGTAGAGAGGTGGCCTGCGGTCCCACGGACCCAGGTTCGAATCCTCGCTGGGGCAGGGAACAGTTTAAGGATTTGAAATTCAGCAAATCAGGCTTTACTGATCTACCAGAAGACCCGCCGACATGTCGTAAAAATACCCCCGCTAATACCAATACACCAGTCCTGTATGAGACAGCCCTAGCATGTATTAAATATGAAGGTGGGTGTTAGCGCCGAAGTGGTGACATGGTATGTAGGAGGACTGCTGGGCCATGATAGAAGGCTGTGAAGCCTATGCCCAGAGTCGGACACACAAAAAAAAAATATATAAAAAAAAAAGTTCCATGCAATATCCAGTGTTGAGGTGGTTCAACTGGCTCGTAAATTGTAGCCAACCAGCGCTGTATTACTGTACTGTATTATTACTTTTTTGTGTTTAATGCTTAACCAGCCGAGTCCCACCGACGTACGATGCACGTTGCTACTTTTTTCCGCGGACAGACCCAACGACGTGCATCATACGTCATGCAGTTGCAAGGCCCATTGTGTGCACATTTCTCAACATTCGCAGGTGATTTTTGGTAGGCATATGTGGGAGACCTTCCTCTACCTGCTGTCAAGCGGGGATACTGCCTGGACCCACCTAACCCTCCCTTCCCCCCACTCCCCCCCACACTGGGCAATTCACCTGTTAGCAGTAACCTAGCCAGTAAAGGTATGTTGCCCCACGGTCTCTCCAATGACGAAATTCACGATGAAAGTGATTCCTGAGGTGGAGGGCAAAGAAAAAAAGAAGCTAGAGGTAGAAACAAACAGAAGCGATGAGGTGGTAATTTCGTAAAGGAAGGTGCCATATACTGGGGTTTTGGGTGAGAGAACATTGCTTATAAATGCCTATATTATTGTGTGAAAACCAATATAGACTTGTACTATACATAAATTTGTACCAAATAAATGAAATAAATACGTAATTAAAAGTGGCTTCAATTGGTTAACCCTCCCATAGTTTGTTTTCTTTAGCCAGGTACCCTGAAAAAGAAGGAAAATGTAAGGTTGAGTGACACCTGTATCAACATTTTTTTACCTCAGGATCGTGATTCCTCTATGAATTTTCAATGTTTCTCACCAAAAGCGAAGGTTTCAGCCAAAAAACAAAAAGTCAAAAATCGGTCGGGATGTGGGGGTAGGCTGGGTAAAAAAAACAGTCGGGACTGGACGGATTAATTTCCATCTTTTACTCATAGGAAAGTTTTTAGGATAGAGGGTCAAGACTGACAGTAAAGAAAATCCAGTTCAACGCCGAATACTGAGCCGATGGGTGGTACTATGCAATATCCAGCGTTTCATGTTTTTGACATAAGCTTGCTGGATTTAAGATAGATAATTGGGTTTACTGTATAACCACCTTCAAGGGGCTGAAGGTTAAAGACCAGTCTACCACCTCTTGGGGAAGGTTAAAGACCAGTCTACCACCTCTTGGGGAAGGTTAAAGACCAGTCTACCACCTCTTGGGGAAGGTTAAAGACCAGTCTACCACCTCTTGGGGAAGGTTTAAAGTACATCCATCCATCATCCAATCCTATGTTGCCCCATAAGAAGCGTAGGAGCCCGGGGCTAGGCAAGTTGGTCCTGACATTAAAGATGAGAGTGACTAGCTTCACTCAACCCTGAGTGGCATTACATGAGCAATGAACCCCAACCACCCCTTGGATATAAACCTTCGCCAACTCAATCCAACTGGAGCGCAGTAATTACCCGCTAAACCACCAGCCGCCAATATTTGTTTATATGGTTACCACTCATAGTAGTAAATAGTTTCCTGGTGTACAGGAAACCATTTGGCTTGTCACTCAGTGCAGAGTCACCCACAGGCAGAAGGAAGAGGAAAGAATGAAGGAAAGAAAGACAGAAAAGGGAGAGTAAAGTCACCTGCAGGCAGAAGGGCAAGGAATGAGTGAAGGAAAGAAAGAAGGATGGAAGACAGGAAAGGGTAAATGTCACGAATTTTCTACATCGTAAAATTATGTAACGTAAATTCTGACATCGAGTGATTTTGCGGGAGGAACAAATTATTATGAAATGTACAATGTTTCACTCGTTCTCTCAAACCGTCCGCTCGCGTGCTTGTATTCGCATCAAGTTGTCAAAACTTTCGTCATTCTTTCACGAGTGATTGTTTTTATGTGCAGGTGGTGCATTCCTCTGAGCGATAATTTCTGAATTATCGCTCTCGCCTCCCGGCCGTTGGCCGGCCACACCCTTTCACACGCTCTTCGCGCCGGGTACTCAAAATCAGAGTTTAGTCTGACTGTAGACACGGTGCATTGCGGTACGCCTTGCGTAAGGCTAGAGTGATTTTCTTAGCGATTTCAGATCTCAGCTTGTGTTCGCGTGTGTCCTCGTAGCTCCCACCTGTTGGTGATCATCACAGCAGCTCAGTCTCATCTATACCGATTAGTATTTTCTTGTTTTCCTAGGCTTAAGTTTTTGAGATATTTAGCTGTTTGTCTGAGTGTTTGAGTGAGTGCATTTCCCTTTCTTTGATTTGAACTGGAGTCATGTAACGTAAATTTATTTCCTTGTATTCAATAAATTTACAGTTCGTTTTTTGAGCTTTGTTAAATGTAACAGTCGTGTTTAATTTTCCCACTTATTTAATACAGTCTTGCTACTCCATGTTAGCACAACTCTTTATATTAAATCAAGACTGGTACTTAGGCCAGCTTTTGGCATTAATCCTTAAATCCGTTGTGCTAGCTAGGAGTTTGGCTCAGCCAAGATCCTGTTTATCTTTATTATTATCATTTTTGAATGTTAAGGGGAGAAACTAACTTTCTCAGAGGCCAACGGTACAATATTACAGCCTACTTGAGCGTCTAGTCTCTGCTGTGTACCTTTGAGAAAGTCTATAAATTCTCGACTCTAGAGAATTGGCGAAGTAAGCCAGCATAAAG